>OVAP01003684.1:0-16096 GCA_900406295.1 Aurinia saxatilis
TAAAACAGTTTTTTGATATATTTTAACAAATTTCAAAAAAAAAAAAATAATTTGTTTTGGAAACAAAAATTGAGAGGAAACAAAAAACTAACAAAACGACGACGTATAGGGAAAGAGTGTTAAAACGAACAATTAGGCCACAGGACCTAAACGGAATGGTAAAGCTAAAATAATGGCGTTATGTTAGTTAACAATCTCATATCACTAAACAAACCTTAAGATTTTCTTATAAATTACATTACAAACTTTTCTTCATCAATTGATTGATTCTTATTAGTCCTCTGTTTCTTCAAAGAAAAGGAAAAAAAATGAAGCTCTTGCTTTGCTTTGTTATGTTTTCTCTCCTCTTAAACGGTTTCACAACCGCGCAATCCCTGATTGAAGATTCTTGCAAGAAAGCTGCAGCTACAAGCCCGACATTCAAAATCGATTTCTGCGTCAAGTCTCTCCAAGAGGATCCGCAGAGCAAAACCGTGAAAACTCTAGATGAATTGATCATGGCATCGACACAGAGTGCTGCGACGAAAATGACGAGCTTGAAGGAAATTATTGACAAGATTCTCACGGAGAAGAAATATGCCAAGGACAGTGAAATGCCGTTAACCGACTGCAACGAGCTCTACACTGATGGTATTGACTCCTTCAACGAAGCTTTAGCCAGCGTCAAAACGCATGATTTTGAAACCGCTAACCAGGCTCTGAGTGCTGCCATGAATGCAATCACCACTTGCGAAACTGGATTCAAAGAAAGAAAAACACCTCAGACATCTCCAGTGACAAAAGACAACGATGTTTTGTTTCAGATGATTTCGATTCCTTTAGCTTTTACAAATTTACCGAAATGAAACTACTAAAACTGTATAAACACATTGAAAATGTACCTTGGAATAATCGGATTGCTCGAGTAGAAGCAATGGTTGTAGCCTCTAAAGCATTTCAAAAGCCTTGAATAAAGGTTATCTGCATAGTTAACAAATCACAGAAGCTTTAGATAAACCGAAATCTCTGAAATTGAGTACCATTGTTGATAGAATTGGTGGTTTGATACGTTATCCGGTACAGGAAGTATGTCTTAAATCCTGTTCAACATATCTAACTGAACCAAAAACCAAACGGAAAAGGAAATAAACTGATTCTGTTTTATCTTTTCATATTGGAACAAGCCGAAACGGTATCTAACGAACCTAGTGACATTAATTCATAAGCTGCAAAAATAAAAAACTAAAAGATAAACTGTATTGGACACTATCAAAACGTCAAGCTTCATATAAAAGAGTAAAAGTTAACATTTCTGTTTTCTTACATGCGTGCAATGTGAAGCCCATCGTCACTGTCTTCATCGTCTTCTTTACTCTTCTTCTGGTCATCATAGTCGCGGTTGCAGTTACTTGATGATCCCAACAAGAAAGGTTGATCCTTTAGAATCGAAACTTGATCCATAGGAATCGCATTTCGTTTATAGTTCCAAACCAACATTGATGTGTAATCCTGAGGCGAAACGAGTCCATTCTCTCTAATAAATCTCTTTTGCTCTTCTAATGTCTTCGGTTCATCGAGTGTTAAGTACTCAATCAAGAACTTCTCGTGCTCAGGCCTCCAATTACTCGGAAAAGGAGAGTAATCAGTTTCCGGAACAAGAGACATTCTTGTATAAAGAAGTCCATCAACCGACTCAGTAAGACCCATTCTCAAGAGATTTTGATAATCTGGTGACTGACCTTTCTTCTCCTTTAACGGAAGGCTTAGATTCCGATTACCGAACTTATACACTTTTGCTCGTGATCTAAGCTTATATTTTGCAGCATAAAGCTTAGCAAGCGAACCACGGATAATATAAGAGCAAAAATTCACAATCTTCTTCCGGTTATCTGCAAACCGATACCATTCAGCAACAGTCCCCAAAAACTTATTCATCTGAGCATTTGTATGAGCTTGAGTTGCATGGAACATTCTAAAACAGGGTTGCGGATCTGGATCTCGATCTCCTTTTATAAAATTCAGCTTTCGAAACTGTTTGATGCATTGTTTCAAACTAGCTGTAACGGATAAAAGAGTTCCCACACCTTTTTCGCTTATAATCTTCCCACCACTCGCAGTATACCTCAAAGTCGGATAAACAACTCTACGACACAAAACATGATCAAGAAACATTATACCTTTGGTTATATGTTCGATAGGGAGATTCTCGTTGTCGAGTCTAAGCATATACTTCTGATCAACAAACTCAATTAGCTCTTTCCTCAATGTCGCAGCATCAGCTCGAGGTCCACGCACACCAATCAATATATGACCTCCATATCTCACATAATCCATTTTCCTCGTTTTATCAGGACCGCTCGTGGGAACAAATTCAGGCCACGAAGTGTTTCCTTGGTCCGCTTCTCCTTCAGGGTTATTCCATATAACATCACTCTTTGAAGGACGGTAAAAATCTTTCACTTTCCCTTCCATCCAACGATCAAGCTCATCCAAACATACATTAACCAAAAGCGGACTAAGAATCCCGCAATGTCCCCACTGCGGAGTCTTCCCAGCTTCTTCAGGAGCAAAACCAAAGAACGTCTCTAACCAATACGGATCAGGCTTGGGCTCATCATCAGCCAGAACTTTCTTTTTCTGATACTTTCTCTTCTTAGTCTTCTTCTTCTCTCCACCATCTTCAAACTTAGTAGTGATAACGGGCGTAACCAATGCGGACTTAATCAAATCAATAACCTTCTTATCTCTAACATCTCTCATCAAAGAACTAATCACCAACCCAACTTTCATTCCATCCAAAACAACACTCAAATCACCTTTAACATACCACAAATACCCCGCAAAATTCCTCCGAATCACTCTCAAAACGGTATGCGCAGTCCTCCCGGGCCTAAACGCAAAAGACTTCTGCGAAAACCGAGACTCGTAAATCGGTTCAAGTACCATCAACAAAACTTCCTGCACTATCCTATCCTGAAACGGAGCAGGCTGAGTAGTAGTAAGAATGGCTTTAATCTTCCGTTTCGACAAAGACTCGTACTCGGTCTTATCCCTAGGAGATTTAATATAGAAATCCAAACGAGCTCCCCATTTAAACCGATCATCAAGAACAGAGTTTCTCAAAGCTAAAAGATTCTCTAACTCTGATCTCTGAATCGAGCTACGAGTAACGTAAGCACCTAACTCATCACAACAGACTTTCTGGTAAGCTAATACCCATAGCTCGAATCTACGGAGATACGAGGTTAGATTGGTTGCGGTTTTGTCTGGCTCTTTGAAATTCTCGAGCCACATCTGTGAACAGAGTGAGACTCCGTCTTCTTTTAGTAGATTTGATGGGTCATCTGGATCTGGTGATTGTTGTTGTTGGCGTCGTTGTGGTGAGAAGTAAGAGAGGTTTCGGGTAAAAGAAGAGGCTTTAGGGTTAGGGTTTGGGTTTGTGAAGATGAAGCAGTAAATGTTGGTTTGAGATGAACAAGGTTTGACCCATTTGTGATGGCTCAAGATAGAGAAGCTTCGTCGCATTTTTTTTTTCGAGTCTGGAGATTTGTATAAATGTTAGAATCAATTGAGTAATCAAAACGATTTAGTAATGGAAAATTCGAGAGAGAGTAGTTCTTACAGAGATGGGTTAATTGATGATTGATGAAAGCTTTCGTCGTCGTCTTCAGGGGAAATGGTGGAAAGTGGGTAACATTCGTTAAACCCCCGAAGCTTAAGCTTATGGTTTTTGCATTTTAGGTGTTTGTGAGAAACCTGAGAATGATTTGGAAATTCAATCATGGGCCCAATAATGGTTCTAGGTGTTACGTTCTTATCCCTGTTCGGCCCAATCCTTTCTTTTTACATTTGATCTAAATTCAAATATCATTCCGATTCGGAAATGTTCGGTTTTCAAGTGTAATTTAAAATAGTAGAATTTGAACTAGAACCGGAATTTTAAGTAGTAGATTATTCAAGTGTGATTTGGCTTGGATTTAAAACAAAAATTGCTCCATTGATAAATAAATAAAAAATGCACAAAATTGACATTTTATATATTCTCACTATAATAAAATTGTTCTTGTACAACCCAAAAACGCATTCTATAAATATTGTTTACTTTCAATTAGGATGCACAAAATTCAAATTTCGGTTCAGAATCAGTTTGGCTTGTTCAATTTAATGTTTTATCTATGATTTCATATTTTCTGTTTCTGGTCAGGGTAGCTTAAATAAGAAACAGTGGCTGTAGAAAGGTTTAATCACAATCTCTGAAAGAGAATTGACATCACTTCAAGTTTTCCTAATTCAAATAAAGTTCTATGCATCATCATCAATAATAAAAGCGACAATTAAAAGTATAAAAAGAGGTAAAACTTCTTTTTGTTGACAGAGATTAAAGAAGAAACAGAGATTTTACATCATAAGACAGACCAAAAGAAGAAAGAGTGTTTAAGATATGGTTGTGTGTACAGAGACAGGTGTACACAAAAGAATCAAAGATTTGGTAAATCCTAAAAAGAAAACCAATAAGTGTTGTTGGTTGGTTGGTTAATAGCTTTTTTTTTCTTTCTTTCTTCTTTTGTCTGTTGCTTCTTCTTTCTTCTTCTCTCTCTCTCTCAACAAAAATAAAAGAATTTAAAAAAAAATGTCATACGAATATTTTGCTTTTTTTGAATCCCTTCTTTTTTTTGTTCCCCCCCTGTATTGTTAGAGATCAGCCCTTTTTATAAAATAATTGGTAGTTAGGAAGAATGTGAAGCTGTCACGTTACGGCTTTATAAGCCCTTTCACTTTCAGACGTTTAAAACCACCAAACTGTTGTTGTTGACGTTTTTGATTCTCATTCCTCTTCATCATCTTCTTCACGTCACTGTTTGAAATCATCCCTACCATTTCTTCTTCTTGCTTACCACTAATACTACTGCTACTGCTATATCTTCCTTCGTTGTTGTTCGGTGATTTCTTCAATCTTTTAACTTCCTAAACGCATTATAAACACGAATAAACATCTCAGGGGTTGTAAAATTTATGTACACTGTGGTAAAACAGTTGAGAGAATATATGAGTTTCTCAGTACCTGATAATTGTATGAATCTCTTCTGTCGAGAACAACTGAGCGGTTCTCAGATTTTAACGAGGAGCGGCGTTTGACTCTGAAACACTCTGAATCAGAACCGTCACTTTCTTGATCCGCAACTAGTTCATCTTGAACCACAGGAAAGAATCGAGTTTTTTTGTTACTGCTGCATGCTACTTCTTCTGAGAGCTTGTTAGAATCACTACTGCTGCTACAGTTAGTGCGTCTACTTACCTGCTTTTCATAATAAAGAAATCAAAAATTAAAAAGAGTCGCTTAGAGAAAGTTTGTCATGACTTCGTAAGTTAGAGAAACTTACGTAATCTGCAGTTGTTGAGCATTCATAATCATCAGCAACCGAGGAGATACATGAAGCATTCGCCTCGTAGCTCATGACAGGATTTCCAGATTGCAGTTGACCAGGAGATGGAATCGCTAACTCGGTACTAAAATCAAAGTCTATAGTAGAATAAGGAGAGTATCCGTCTTTTGCAGATGGAAGTGTGATTGAGGATGGATAAGTATATAAATCTTCATCACTTGCGAGCAAATCTGAAATTCCATCTTCTTTCTCAAACTTCTTCGCAGCAGCTTCCAGGGCTTCAATGTTATCCCTCAAGTACAGCGTACGAGTTGTACCGCAAGGCAGGTCAAGCTTTTTAATATCTAGACAATGATAGATAACATTCTAAATTAGAAAAAAAATAATGGAAAATATGTGTGGATTGAGATTACAGAGAAAAAAAAATTACCATGCCGGAGACAGACGGGATGTGAGTAACAGTAACAGTTTATAAACCCCAAATAGCAATCCCGTTTACACAAGCTGCATACGATGGTTCCATATGTATTTGAAACAAGGCCTGTGCATAATCTCGACTTCATTAGAGACCAACGAGCCAGATGAAGAAAACTAATCAGGTGCACAAATGCAATCTTGATGTTTTGTTGTCCTGACAATTCCGTACGTGTAAAATCCAGATTCTCGGGTTTAGAACTTGAGTCTAAAAGCATTGCTTCTTTACAAATCAACTCTTCGTGAGGAAGTAACGGCACTCTGTTAAGATGAGCATACCGGCAACTAGCAATAGCTCCAAAAGGAAACCAGTCACCCATCGCAAAGTTCACCGCCTCACCACAATTAAAGCCTGCAAGGTTTTTCACAATTTCAGTTGAATATGATATCCACTCTCAGGCCGATAAAAATGTAAATTCAGAGTAAAATGTTGTACCATGACTGAAGCCAGCATGGTAAGCCATAGGGAATGTAACGACAAACTCTCCAGGTTTTTGTACAGCCTTGTAAACTGGCACATCATGATCCAGCAGAATCTTTGGTGGGAATATAGTCGTCTTCCCAAGAAGCACATCAAAGGCTCCATCTTCTCCGTTAGTTGAAAGAATATCATCATTGTACACACACTCTTTAACCACCTTTTCAAACTTTAGGGCTGCCGAACCTGGAACCCCATACCAAGTTTTTGACGCTCCACAATGTTGGTAATTAATGCTGTTTCGAGGGAGAGTACGAAAAAGGAAGATTAAGATACTGTAAATGGCCAACTTTAGTAACCTATATGATGAGCCAACTGTTGCTACCTGTACAAATAGTGATCCTCAACATGCCAGGCAAACATACTAAACAGCATTCCAATGTAAAGCATGGGTTCAGTGACTCCCTGAAACAAGCAAATCCAAATTATAAGAGGGTGAACAGAAACATCTTATGTGACCTACCAAATATGTACTACATTTTACATACCGGAATGGTTGTTTCGAGAAGGCGCAGGGTAGACTTTGGTAACCTTGAAACTTTCTGAAATTAGAGACACAAAATACAAAGAACTACAAAATATAAGTAACCAAACATCTTTTTCTTAATACTTAACCCAGATCAAAAAAGAAAGAGAGAAGCTGTAGAAATCTGTACATTTAAGTTCCAATTGCTGCTTCCTAGAGGGTCACTTGGTGCAGATGAAAATGCGCTACCATCTACATCACACGCATACTCGACTGTTTCAGTCTTCCCACTCGCAATTTCCTTCCAGAATTCTTTCTCCAAGAATGAGTCGGGCAAAGAGCCACCACTCCAATATCTACGTGCAAATACCTTGTTCGCCATCTTCTCATAATCACGAAATGTATAGGTCCTGAGTAGTTTACAAATAATTAGATACAAATCATAAGGTGAAGATGCAGAGCTATATGATTCAGGTTGAATACAAACCTCCCACTCATGAAGAATGTAACTTTGTCCTCAGAATCCCACTCAGCGAGTCGAAGGGGTTGTACCCTGGTGGTGAACTTAAAGTTTGATTTTTCCTTCATCAACACAGCGCCAGCAGGAACTGTTGCTGTCAAAGGAGACACGATCTTGCAAATGCCTGCAAAAAACAGAGGCAGACAAAGAGATTTAACAAAATGAGAAAAACATAACGAGACTGATTTCAGCCTGAACAACGACAAAAGCGGTAGTAAACCAACAGAGCAGATTCTTTCCATTTAAATCACCATCAATATGGCAGTAATCCTTGTACATTGAGAATTTAACTTTCAAAGTCAGTTTTACCATATTTGGAAGCTTCTGGAAAAATCTTTTGCAAATAGGTCAAAGGATCCTCAAACTCATCCTTGGTTGGTCGATAGACAGGACATTCTGGAAGTTTCTCAGTCCATTTTAGATCATCAGTCTCAACCTTGTCCACTTTGTCATTCAAAAAGCCACCCATACCAGCAGAAACACCATTCACTTTAGATCCCGTGTCGCTAGAAGTTACCCGTAATCTCATCCCACAAGGTTGTCTCAACCCACTCCTATTCATTGTGCTAAAACCTACTGTTTCATTGACAGAGCCTGATCTCATTTTCTGAAGCCTTTTACGTCTCAGAAATTCTAACCCGTCCTCTTTCGACAAGCAGGCCCTCCTTTCCGCCTATCAATAACCGAATGTCAGTCAGTTAAACAAATTCCTCAGGATATACACATCAAGACTTGAATGGATATACACACAATAGGTCCACCATTCACACTTAACCCCCTATAATATCTACAAAATATAATTTATAACTCCCCAAAAAAGGCCTAAGAAACGTTATAAAGTGAACACAAAAAATGGAAACAGTCAACACACAACAAGTTCAAAAAAAGCCAGAGGAATTTTACACTTCCAGGTACCGCCTCATCTCTTTGACCAATATACCCTACAACAAAGTCAAATAATATGAAAATTTTCTCGAAGAACGCGAGAGAGTCAGAAACCATCCACACAATCATTATTTGACCTATCTAAAACATTCGTCGCCATTTCAACACCACACAGACCTCGAATTCGAGATATCAGTAGCCTAATCTCCATTAAAATCAAGCAATGTAAAGAGATCTGATCCACAAACAAACAGAAGGATAATACAAATTCGAAATTCAAAGAGAGGAGAGAATCATTTCTCACCATAGCATTCCGTAATTTCGTCTCCGTTATGTTGATTCTCTGCAACGAAACCAACCGCAACAAGCAAAGAACAAAAAATAAAAAATCGAAACCCTAGATCACGATCTCCACCAAGAGATTTTTCAATACGAAGCCAAGCATGCAAACACCGTGAACCACATTCTACGAAACCACCACGAAACAAGCCAAGGACCGAGTCAAACTCAGAGATCTTAAATCGCCGCGTAAACCGAGTCAAAATCAAAAAAAATCTCAAAACCAACGCACACTCTCCAGATTCCCACGTGTTCTCGAGAAGAGAAACGGAATCTAATCGGAGAACGGAGAAAAAAACGGTTAGCGGCCGGAGAAATAGGTTTCTCCGGCGAAGAGGAGAGAGAGAGAGAAACTGTAGATGCCTAAAAAAAAAAAGAGAGAGAGGACGAAACTTGGAAAACCGGAAAAAAATTGTTACAAATGTATAATTTATAGTTTTATACTTGAAACGTGTATGCTTTAGTGGTCACCGTAATTTAATTAAATTTACATTTCTATAAAAGAATAGGTGTGGATCCGGAAGGTTCCCAAATTCTTCTCACCTCAATATATTATTTTGGTAGGTTAGGTACTATTTTGATAAACGCATCATTGTGATTGTTGCGTTTGGAATCGCTTTTTTTTTAACACTATACTAAGTTGAATCCGGTTATTATAATACGATGACAACATTAGCATATTTGACTAGATTAGATATTTGGTCATTTAAATACTACTTAAAGAACGAAATTATGGTTCAGTAAGTTTTATTATAAGTTAAAAAGAAAAAATTTTATTCAAATTTTACGTGAAAATATAACGTTTAAATTTTCTAGTTATAGAAATAAATTCGATTCTGATGTCGATGTAACTCTTTTTTCTAAAAATATAAATGTATAATCTTAATATTTATTGGTCACATTCAAATACTATTTGAAAAATACATTTACAATTCAATCATTTTTCGTAAATTATCACTGTAAGAAAAATTACACCTCAATTTTTATCAATTAAACTACAAATTAACTACGAACTATTTTAAAAATATATTTACTGTTCAATAAATTTTTTGTACACTGTAGCAGTGAAACAAAAAACAAACACTCAAGTTTTTTCAGTTAAACTAGAAGTGTAAAATAAAAGTTGATTTTATGCAAAAAGAAAAACTAACCTTTTCAATTTTCAAGTTGTAGACATACATTTGATGATTTCAGTTAATTATTTTATAACTAGATATAAACCATTTATAATGTTGGGAAGATAAGATGCAATCTTCTAAAAAATAAATGATGGTAAGATGAGTCACTAAATCTACAATTTAACTAAATTTAACTATTTACATTACATTAATGCAAGGAAATCCACTCCATAATAATAATTTATATATTAAAAAATATCTATGTAAAGTATTCATGTACTATGTAAAGAGTGAAGTGAATATATTTATTTATCATTTTCATATTTCTTTCACTTATATTTCACTATTCTATTATGGTAGGGACACTTTGTATTAACTATATAAAGCCATAGTTAAAACTGAGATTATTTTTAGTTATTAAAAATGGTAAGATGAGTCATTAAGTCTAGTTTGACTAAATTTAACTATTTACATTAAATTAATATAGAAAAATTAACTCAATAATTTATATATAGATAAAGATCTTTATAAAATATTCATCTGCTAGTATGCAAAGGAATGAACTGAATATTTTTATCTAAAATTTTCATATTTCATTCCCTTATGTTTTCGTATTCCATTATGGTAGGGACTCTTTATGTTTAGCTAGCTAAAGCCATAATTAAAACTGAGATTATTTTTAGTCATCATATATCTTGTTTTTGTTTATTTATCCAAATTATTTATTTTGTATTTATCTTGTCTTTGCTTGAACTATTTTGAATCACATTAATAGTACCCTCGTCGACATGGAAACAGTACCACTCAGCTTTACATAATTATAACATTTTAAAAACCCCAAATTGTCCAATAGAAAAAGAAAAAAGATTCCCAACAAAATAATAAAAAAATATTTAAAATTAAAAGGGAAACTATAAGTGTGAAGGAAAGTGGTGGTTGTTAGGTGGTTCAACCAAACGCTGCCAACCCTTTTGTAAAAATGAAAAAAAACAGCGTTTTCATTCAAAACCGCGTTTGCTTTCATAAAATCATTACGGAGGGTATAAAAGTCATTTACAAAAAAACAGTAGCAAGTCGAAACGTGGTGACACTTCTGTGTGCTGTTACTTCCACGTGGCGAGTGCATCGGGAAGACAATTGTTTTTCTCGGTTATTGTGGAGAAAACTGAGTCACCGGAATTTCCGGTTTCCGGTTAAAGGTGTTATCCCAACCGAAACCCATTGGTCCATTTTTAAAATTTTCACTTTTTTTAATATTTTTTTGTTTATTTAATAAACTGAGATGAGTTAGGTTGGGAATATAATGATTAGTTCTTGTGAAGTCAGCGAAAACGAAAGCTGTACTAATATGGCTCGGCTCTCAAAAACCGGTTAGGACCGGTTTAACTACTATATAACCGGCTTTGACCGAGTCCACACGGTCTTTACCATTTCAGCTTTCCGAATCTATGTAAGCTGTATATTCCCACTAGACCCACCAGAAGAAATATGTAACACTTCTTGTTGTGACTTGTGAGATAATTTGAATTATTAGAATCTCTTGCTTTATTCGTATTTTAGTTTATAAATCAAACTGTTGCTTTGTTAACTTGAAATATATATAGTCTATTATTTTGTTTTCAACTTCTTTTCATTTTTTCATCACCTACCAATCATGATTGATAACATTTTTGAGTTATAAATGAGTTATACACATAACTCGAACTAATTCAATGATAATTCATGTTACGAATCCAAGCTTAATTTGTATTGTGTAGTTTCTATCAAATATTGTTATATTAATATTAGATTTTTAAACAATTATGGATCTTTTTTTCCCTTAAATCTACATTTGAAAGCTGGAGAAAGTGTATGTGTCATTCTCTTATGAGTCTTAATTTTTAATAGTCCAAATTAATTTGTATTTCATAATAGGTTTTAAAAACAGAAGTATATATATCACACTGTTGTAGTCTGACATGTGTCGTGTAATCTATGAATTTGTGGTTAATCTAGGACTAACCAATGTTAAAAATCCATGCAGTTTGACCAATCCACCGAGGAATAAGTCACACCTACGATTTTTGTTTTTTTATAAGCTTGTGGCATATATATATTTTTTTCTGCCAAGTGCTTGATATATAATTTTATGCTAATGTATGACATTATCCAATTAGGAAGCAATATCAGAATATGCGTTATCCAGTGGGAAATGGTATTTTAGATAATATTATTTACTAGAATTTAATATTTTTGTTTTTTGGAATCTTTGTGATATAGGTTTGTGACATGTATACAAATTATATATACATGCGTAGACAAATGACATATGTATCAAACAAGTTGTGAATTAGTCAATGGGAGCAATAGATGAACCGTAAACTATACATATAAATCATATAGTCTTAAAAAGCTTATAGTAGATGTAATACTCATGTGTCTTGTTTATATGTTATTAATTTTACAGCTATTTAAGTCCAGACATTCATATATTCCGGCCTTAAGTCAATCTTCTTTGGCCAATCACATCTTGTCATTATTTTTATATATTTTGTTACATAATTGTTGTACAGTAATGTGTGTGCTCATTTATACAGCTATTCATGCTATATTGACATCAAGAAACGAAGAAATTACATGCAAGTATGAAGTATGGAACATAAGCTAATTTATTGTGTTCCTTAGAAAGGATGTATACAACTGGACCAACATACACAGAGTGGTAGCAACGACCAAGCTTACAAGTTACAACAATATTTTAGTTCTGATTGTATACTTTTATAGTATTATTAAGATATGACAGAGTACAGAGGATATTGTTCTGATTACTGGGATGATTAGGCTAATGATTTTGTATTAGTGTTACTTATACATATATCATCATCATCAGCATTATATTAATCCAGTATATATCATGTGTGTATTATATGTAGATGACCAAAAAAAAACAGTTATATATATGCTACAAAATCAAAATTATTAAAGAAATGATCATAATTTGGGTTGGCAACAAGATCATCAAAGATCTAGAATACTTGTAGGTTTTAACATCTTGTTAGACGGTTTCGTGGAGCTACGAGGTTTCTTTCCGCAGTTTTTCATCTCATACATTTGATGAAAATTTAATGTCCAAACAAATTCTAAATTCTTTGATACGTTCAGCTTGCGTTAGATCATTTATTTTCAAATATGTAAATACTTCTTCTCTTTTTTGGCTCACTAAATTGAACGGATTTTTTCTAATTTATTGATGTTTGGTTATCAAAAAAAAAAGTTTGCAACAAGTATATTTGCACATACCTATTCCAAAAAGTTTTTATGAATTATTGAGACTATTTAATGTTTAGATGTATCTTGCAATATGAAATGTGATGTATATATATATATATATATATATATATATATATATATNTATATATATATATATATATATATTTATGTACATAATTTCTAAATGATTTGAAATAGTCATGATTGTCTTCAATCAGTAATAATGATATACTTACAAACTACTGTTTCAAAATAACATGCTTTGGTGTTAAAATAAGATAATGAGATTTGTTAATTTTAACAATTTACTTAAGAAAATAGTTTGTTTAGTAATAAAAAGGTTATGACCAAAATAGTAATGACGGCATTAAAAAAATTAGAATGCATTCAACACCGAGTAAGGAAAATGATTGGTCAAAAAATTAAGTCTATACAACTTCAAACATGGTAATTACAAGTCTGTGTGTAGCTTTCCGCAAATTTGTCTGTTGCTTTCGATATTGAAAGAGACAATGACGGACGTATCTTTCCATAATTTTAGTTGACCGACTTTTCTCCTACAAAAACATTTTGTTTTGACCAAAATTAATTATGCTGATTTTACCCAAATTATATTCACATTATTTTCATCACGTGGTTTAAAAAAAATTAAAACAAGTCTTCTAGAATTTTTACCACCATAAATTTTTCTTGTCAACTTTTTACCACCATATGCATATGGAGTAAACTTGGATAGAAGGATAGTTCCAATTTTCTAGTTGGAAGGAAATGTATAGAAACTTGAAAACTAATTAGGATAAATGAGATATCTCTTGAAAATATATTCTGACTAATTATTATTTATAACTCATGTCAATTTGAAAATATATTCTGACTAATTATTATTTATAACTCATGTCAATTTGAAAATATATTCTGACTAATTATTATTTATAACTCATGTCAATTTTATGAATATCTCTTGAAGGAAATGGATTAAGATAAATGAGATAGATATCAAGTTTATGAACATGTCTTAAATGAAAAAATGAGATAAGGGATTAGATGAATAAAAACATGGATTCCATGATTCCAACATATTCATAACCATTTATTATATGGGACAATCTAACATAAAATCAACCTTTTCATCTATCAATGAAAATTCGATTGGATGCTTGTAAGGGGTGTATTAGATCATGTATTTAGAGTGATTTTGTGTAATTTAACAAATTTAGTGTTATTGGAACATGTATTTAAAAAACTTTTTAAATATTAGTGTTACTGGACTAGGTATTTTAAGAAATTCAAATGTGGTGTTACTGGACATATTTTAATAATTTGGTTTTAAGTGATTTTAGAGTGTTTCTTAGTTTAAAATGGAAATAGTCAAATCACATGGTTTTAGGTGGAATTTGAGTTGATTTCATTAAAACTCTTCAAAATCATCAAAACTCTTCAAAACCTCATTAAACATCAAACAATTTCAAACTCATGATCTAATACACCCCCTAATTATTTTTTCAATATACATGATATCTTTTTGTGAGATTATGTGGAATAAGTCATTCATTTTATTTATATTCCATTTCTTTAGTATCCATATTCACTAGGTTTACAGTCTATATAATACTGGAATAGCCAAATACCAAAAATATGCCAAGTTTAGTAGATTTAAAATGTTTTGTTTTCCGTTTTCGACTATCCTTTTTGGGTAAAACTCGCCGGAGTAACTTCCTCATTATTTCTCCGTGCGGTAGGTTCATTCACTATAAGGGGAACAATTGGGTCTCATTTGGCCTTTTATGTTCGTGGTAGGGGTGTTCCATCTGGTCAAACCGAACCGAACCAAATCAAACCAAAATAAACAATATGGCTCGGTTTTGGTTATACCATATTAACTATATGAAAGTGATTTTGTAAAAACCATGGATATGGATATGGTACAAATATAAATAAATAAAAACCAATTAAACAGAAATAAACCGATCACTTATAACATATCAACTAATATTTTATATATATATATATATATATATTTATATAATTCTATTATGGATATAAACAGCAAGATTCCTAGCTTAAAATATTGCATACAATACAATTTCCATAAGTAAAAATCGTAATGAAAATTTTATAAGTATATACTATAAAAAACCTTAGCTAACATTAACTTCTTTGTTAAAAAAAATAATTATTTCACTATTTTATATGTAGTAATAGCTCAAATTATTCAAAAATAATTTGGTCTTTTTATAGTTTGGTTGGTTTAAATTATTTATTAATTATAATATAGTTGAAATCTACATAAATCAAAATGAAACAAAATGCAATTATAGTTTTTGGTTTAAAACCAAATAAAACTGAAAGCGAATCGAACCGAAGTTGATATGGTATCAATATAGTATATAAATTTCATAAATAAAAAAACCAAAAAATCAGAAAATCAAACCGAACTGAAAATCAAAGTGAACATCCCTAGTTCGTGGTGACACTATATATAGACTTCCTCAAGATTGAGAAGCATTTATGGACAGAGGAGTTTGTTAAATCTCTAATCAAGTTTAGTCTTGTTGTTTTTTGTTTGAGTTTGTTTCTTTTGTATTTTTCGGTTAATTTTTTTTTATGTTTTGGGGATTGAGTTTTATTTCTTCCGGCACTGTCTCCGAGATATATGTGTACTCCTGATTTGTATCCCACCATATATATATATATTTTTAACACTAGTGATACTTTATTCAAACTTAAGCCAAAACAACACCGACACGGTGTTGGAGACGGTGCCGCGGTTACAACTTACAACCCGGAGTCTACAACAGGAAAATTAGAAGTTACAATAAGATTCAAACAAAACCAAACAATTATAAATCCTTACAAGAATCTAATTCCTATCCCAACTCTAGAAACTCTAAGAATCTAAAACCTTGAAGTTGTTAAACAACACAAGATCCCTCCTTGATGAAATGGTTTGCCTCGCCAAATAGTACCCCACACGTCTTCTACAAGGAGTTTTAGGCCAATCTATTGCCCAAATCAAGTAGAACGGTTTAACGAAAGATTGAACGGACTAGCAATCCATGCCTTTTAACAACCACAAACGCATGACCAAAGTTTTTTTAAGTTTCGATCAAACTTTTTCTGCAGGAACAAGAGGCGATCGTCTTCTCCAGGTAGCGTGATATAACTCATATTTTACCGGTTTTTACTATAATAAACATATAATTA
>OVAP01003685.1:4360-16096 GCA_900406295.1 Aurinia saxatilis
TTTTTTTTTTTTTTTTTTTTGCTTAGATAGAAATACTAAAATTCATAAGTTGTTTAAAAGTAATTTATAAGACATGTTTATATATTCATTTAGACATCTTTGAAAAAACGCCGAGGATACCATTACCTCGACAACGAATATGGGATATCGATTTTAAGGTCTCCGATCTCATGATTATACCTCAGATATTAATTTGCTTAAGGAGCTCTTCAATGATTCGGATGTGGCTTTAATACGTAAGCTAAAGTCTTTAATTAATCTACGAGATGGGTTTTATTGGTGCTTTACGACATCAAGCTTCTATGCAGTTAAGAGTGATTATAAATTACTTATGTCTTTCACATCCGTAATTACAAACCTTTTTCCACTGCCGGGAAAAACTATTTGGAGCAAAATATGAAAATAAAGGCGGTTCCTATAATTAAGCATTTTTTGTGAAAGTGTCTTTCTGGTGCTTCGCTGTCAGGGCAGACTAACAACAAAGGGGATGAACTTAATCTGGTTTATCCAGCGTGTAGTTTAGCGAATGAAATAATTGCGCATGTGCTGTTTCATTACCCTATCGAGGCAAATGTGTGGGAGATATCCGACATCCATATGCCTCCCAATGAGTTTTCCCAGAATTCGATGTTCCTCAATTTACATTTCTTTGTCAATCAGCCGAATGTGAATGCTAATGACCATGACTTGTCTTTTCCTTGGCTTTTATGACAATTTGGAAAGCTAGGAACGACCTAGTGTTTGAACAACAACTGGTGAGGTCCCAACTTATTTTGCATCGGGCTAAGGATGAATGTCAGGAGTGGTCCACCGTTAATGCCCTTGCGCCATCGAATGGCAAATCTCACCCCGCTCAAGTATGGAAGAAGCCCGTTAATCCACATACTAAATGCAATATAACTAGTTCCTGGGTACATCTGGAAAGGCTTAGCGGCACGAGTTGGATTGTTAGGAATCATCATGGGACTATACTTTTCCATGGAAGGAATGCGTTTGCTAATACAACTTCATGTTTGGACGCCGAACTCGAAGGTTTCTTATGGGCAGCCTCGTGTATGGCTGATATTCATATGCAAAAAAATGTTTTTGAAGTCTCGAACGCTCAACTGATGGCCGACCTAAAGAACTCAACTCATTCCCCGTCGTGTCGGAATTCATTAAACAAGGTTTTCACTTCCTTGTGGACGGTTCACGAGTGGTCTTTCACCATAACCGACTCTTCAGCTAATCAAGCAGCGATAAGCATAGCTAGCAGTGTTACCAAGAATCGCCGCTATCAATCATATATCTCACGAAATGGCCCATCCTGGTTAGCCAATCGGTTGGAGTTAGAGAGTTTGAATTAATGTCTTTAGTCATAGTTTTTGTTGCCTACCTATTGGTTTGGTGACTTTGTGTTCGTTGTAAGGCTTTTAGCCACCATCTTCTTTATGAATAAAAATTAAACTTGCGACAAAAAAGACATGTTTAATAAGTAAGCCAATAAAAAAATTTCGAATTAATTTGTATATGTAAATCTCGATATATACTAAATTAATTTTTAGTATAAATCCATTAATATATATAAAAGTTTCTTTGATATGGGTTTCAAGAGACTTTATTCGATCGGTGTAGATTCGTTTGTTGATTTTAATCTCCGATCTATCTTTTCCTTCTCTCTTACATAGATCCGACTAACTTTGTTAGTTTCGGTTGGTTATGCCTCTATGTCTTCTTCATTGGTAATATTTTATTAGCTATGTCACTAGAGGAGGATAATGAGCCTTAGAGCACCTCCAACAGGGGTTCATGATGGAGTTCTTAAAAATATTTTAAAATGTAGAAGATAAAAATAATAATTTTATATTTGTTGGGTTCTTAAAATGTGAGAAAATCTCCAAAAAGGTTCTTAAATAAGAAATATTTTAGGAGATTTTCTCACATTTTAAGAACCCCTACCATTTTTATATTATTAGTTTTTCTCTTCTACATTTTCTAATATTTCTTAAAGTCCCCAACAAGAACCCCTTGTTGGAGGTGTTCTTATGTCATGCCTAACCTCCCTCAGTTTTTTTCCTGTGAAAGAAATAATATCAGTATGATTGGATGTGTTTTGAACTCCATATGTCAAAGTTTGTCCGATCTAATTTGAGGATATGCCACACAAATGAAAATGTACGATCAAGTGGGAGGACTGGTTTATCGAAGGAAATATTTCAATATCTGTAAACATGAACAAGATCTCGAAGCCATCTTGAGAACATATAGAATTTGAATGTTAATTACTTGAGTTGTTGTCGGCGTGTGAGGCAGATGAGGTCAATCTGAAGAAATCGCTACCGTCATGGTCAACGATAGCGGTGGACGAGATGAATTATTGGCTGGAGATGGCCGGAGCTTGTTAGTCCAACACACAACGAAGGCGAGATGAATCATCAGCATTAATCATTGTGGTTGGTGTGTGACTTGAGGGTGGTGTTGGTGGTGATGACAGAGAGCGTGCAGACAGATTTGGAGGGTGATGATCGGACCACGGTGGTGCGGGAGACAGAACGGGAGGTGGTGAGAGTGGAGTGACCAGCGGTGATGGGGAGATGAAGTCAGGACTAGGCTAGACTAGTTAAGGACCTTGGGGAGGCTTGAAAGGGAACTTTGTTTCATCAAATTACACATGGCTTGAAGCATAGATTCGACCATTAGAAATATGAAGGCACATGTAAGCACTTTGTGTTAGTGAATAGCCCATGAAGACACATTATTGTGATCATGCTTCAAACTTGTTTGTTGCATACAGTCTCAACCAGGGATAACATACACAACCAAAGAAGTGGAGTTTCTCATAATGTGGTATAGCGGAGAACAACTTCTCATAAGGTGAGCATTGTGCCAAGACCGGTGTGGACTGGCGGTTAATGAGATAGACGACGGTAGAAAATGCATATGACCAATATGCTTTTGGCAAAAAATTTGCAGTCATAAGAGAGAGGCATGTCTCTACAATGTGGCGCTGTTTTCACTCTGAAACTCCATTGTGTTCACTCTGAAACTCCATTGTGTTCAGGTGTATGTGGCGGGGGAGTGATATGAGAGATACCATGGTATCGAAGATAGTTACAGAAGGCAATATATTCACCACCATTGCCAGAGTATAGCATAACTATTTTTTGTTTGAAAATACGTCTCAACCAGGGGTTTGAAGGCAATGAAGAGATCTTTAACTTGGGATTTCTGTTGGAGAGGGTAAAACCAAGTGTAGCGCGTAAAGTAATCAACAAATATTATATATTATTTGTTGTTATCGATATATGTGAGAGGAGACATACAAACGTCAGAGAAAATAAGTTTCAGGAGCACGGTATGAAACAACAAATGTATGACCAAAAGAGAGTTTATGACTTTTATTAATGTGACAATATGAGCAAAACAAAGAATGTTGTTTGGAAGCAGAAATGGGTAAAGAATTATTAGAGATGATTGAATGTAAAACAGGTTACGAGGGATGACCGAGCCGGAAATGCCAAAAGGCTAAAGGTGGTTTGGAAGCAGATGTGTTTAGAAAGGCAGTGGCTCGAGGAAGGGATATTGGCCACTCATACAACTCGTCTTTAGTTCTGCCCCGAAGAAGAGGCACCGCCGTGCTGAGATCCTTCACCTGGAAATGTGCAGGGAAAAATTCAACAGAAAGACCATTAACATTGCAGGGTCGATACACGGAGATCAACTTCTTGTGTATATCCAGGACATAAAGGAATTTATTTAGTGCTAAATTCCGAGAAAGAGAATGTAAGAGAGTAGAACCAGTGTGTGAAATATTCAAGGCTGAACCATCACCGATTATGACATCATTTCCACCATTGTAAGGTTGATGGAAGGACATGTTGGCTAAATGGTTGGTGATATGATGTGTCGCACCGCTGTCCAAGATCCAGTTATCAACAACGGAGGAGGAATCCATAGCAAGGTTGCCATGGTGTGAAAGGATTAGCTTGTGTCTGGCCAATAGTTGATGTGGCGGTGTGGGCCTGAAGTTACGGACAACGGCGAGCACTATGCCCAAATTCACTGCAGATTTGACATTTACCTAGGTAAGGACGAGCCTATTTGTTGTTGTTGTTGTGGGTCCGATGATTAGACTGGTTTGATGGGTTGTTGGTCCATTGTTGGCCATTATTGTTGCCACGATTCTGAGACATGGACTGAAACCGATTGTTGTTGTAGTTATCGCTGTAGGAACAAGACTGATGGCGTTGTTGTGCAACATTCGCAAAGACTAGTATTGTTGAGGATGGCACAACAAGAAGCAATGTCACTTCATGATTACGAAGACATTCATATAGTTGAACCAAGGTGGGAGTATTATCACGAGCATCAATTTGATAAATCACATGCAAGTATTCTTCAGGCAGGCCTTTAACAATGAGCTCTACTTGATCATCAAGTTCAAGAGACTTACTAAGAAGAGCTAAGTGGTCAAGAATGGTGATATGACTCCTCATGTAGGCATCAATATTGTTATTGCCTTTCTTCAAGTGTTCCAACTGGTTCTCCAAATAGCAGAGATGGCTGCGGCTGGGGTTCACATATGTGGTTGCGAGAGTATTCCAGATCTGGGCAGATGTAGTGGTGTGAGAGACCACATGTTGGACATAGGTGGAGATGGATCCTAATATAGCACTATATATTACATTGTTGGTTGTGATTGTGGCAGGTGGAGTGACAGTAGAACTATCGAGGTAGCCCGCAAGGCTGTAGCCATCAAGCAAAGCGTGGACTTGGATACTGCACATGAGATAATTCTCGTCAGTGAGTTTGTTGATATTGGAGGTGTTGATGTTGTACAAGGTGTGAGATCCGGCTAAGTTAGTGTCTCCGGTGGTAGCCATGGTAGGAATGAAAATGGCGTCTAGACGAAAAATTTGTGTGTTTGTGTTTCTAAGGTATCGTAGAGCTCTGATACCATATAGAATGTGGATGTTAATTATTATTATCAAGACATATACAAATATGTATAGTGCTACTGATACATTATTAGGTATAAACAAATGACTTAATCACCCCTAATCTTCTATAATCTTCTATAATACATATATCTTTACAGAACATAATGCATATTTTCAACCAGTGGACTCTCGCGATGGATTGGTGGTATCAGAGACCACCTTCTGACTATCTCTAATTCATTCGTGTTTGGATTTGTATTCAAAATATTATGGTAAATCACTACATTGTTGTATTACTATTTGCTGAAACATTCCACTACGTGCATCACTCTCGCCTCCAACTTCCTCTTCTCTCACGTCCTCTCCAAACTCAGCTTAAAAGTTCTCGCAAATTTTTTTCTTTAGAGACTTCACAATTTTCATTCTCTACACCAATGTCACAGTTCTCTTCCTCTACACCTACATCCTCATCAAAATCTTCATCGCCAACAACCTCACGATCATCCTTAGTTATTCTTCAATATTTTCATCGACTTGCATTTGCTATTTTTGCTTCTTTCGTTTTTTTGTTTGGATTGATGAACAAACTCAACATGTGGTTCCGATGGGATTCGAACAACCTTTGTCTCAGTTTTGGGTTGAATTTGAGCAGCCTCATGTTCTGGTGGGACTGTTCTGCCATCTTTGCATGCTGCTAACATTTTTCATTTTTGATTATCAAAAGTCTTTCTTCGTATCTCAATGTCCCGACAATGCCAGGAGGGGTTGATTTTTTAGGTTTAAAAATTTTAATCGATTTGGGTATTTTAATTTGGTTTTGTCGATAAAACGACATCATTTTTAGAAAAGAGAAGACGACATTTTGGTTAAATAAAATTTGTTAAATTAATTTTTACCATTAACCCATTTAAAGATATGTCTAAAATGGTAAGTCAACAAAAATTACTTATTTTTTAGTTTTTATAGAAAGTTAAAAAAAAAAAAATTAGGATTTAATAACGTTTTAAAAATTCAATTTTTAATCGTCCATTTTTTGAAATTTCATTTTTTATATATATTTTTTCTCATTATGTAGTTAATATTAAATCAGATGCGAACTATGGCCAGATTCGAACATAACTTATTTTTTGTAATGGTCAATGAACGGAACCAAATCCAAAATTTTTAGGTTCTCTTTTGGAATTTAGTTTTCAGTAAACCATTTACCCAATGAACTAAATTCCAAACCAAAAAATCGAAGACACTTTTTGTTTTTATTTTTTTTATCGTTGTTCCATAGAAAGAAGAAATTATAGTTTTTTTTTTTTCAACAATAATTCTGCATTAGACCGGGTTCGAACCCTTGTAGTGACACAATGACAGTACTAGCACAATCGGCAGGCTACAAGTACTGATTAGAAAAAAATCTAGTTTTTGATCAACTTTATATTTTTTTTCTGAATGATATTAAATTAAAGAGTAAAATGTACAACAAAACAAATGCAGCCGAGGAGAAACAGAGGACCTTGGAAAGAGGAAACAAAAACAAAGTAAAACAATCAGATACCAAATCTAAAATGATGAGGAAACAAGAGTCTAAACAATCAACTAAAGAAGGTAAACTCGAAGCAGAGGTAAGACAAGAAAGGCTGAAAACTTTGAACACAGAGTCTAGTGAGGCTGAACACTAAGAATGATTATACTTACATATATATAAAACCCAGTAAAGACGACAATAAAACAAAGGATAAGCCAAAAGAGGCTAAGAACACTCAGTTTGAAGAAGGAAGAGATCTCTTGTTACACTTGATGACTTGAAGTAATGAGTGAATCACCTCTATCTTTGGATCAACTGTATATACTATTAGATTTATTTTCAATAAATATAACCTAATTTAGTCGACATTGTACACCACTTTTTCTGGTTATTTTCAAAAAACGTCACTCACAAGAATATTTTTACTTGTGCTATTTTGTTTTATATAAGGGTTTTCCCCACATTGTAATAGAAAAATCGTTTTTCATTAAAATTAATATAGAAAGAAAAAGAAACTTATCAAAATCCTAAAACAAAATTCCCAAAAATTGAAAAACCATAAAAACCCTAATAAAAAAACCAATCCCTTATTTTTGGTCTTTGGTATCATCCTTCCCTATCACAACCCAATCTTCTCCAAGGGTCTCTTTCTCTTCAACACGTTTCTTCGGTACCCAAACTTGATTTCCTGTTTTCTTAACTTCACCATCCGGATAAGATACACCAGCCAATCCCTTTTTGGTTTCCGGTTTAATCACACCTCTAGGTTTTAAGGCAAATCTGGAATTTCCGAATACTAGATCCTCACCTTCAGTTGTAAGCTCTTCAAATACGCTGTCAACTTCGGACCATGTCATAAAAGGACGATAGTTGAGCACACCACACATGTTCAGTTCTCTCTGTGAGATCTTATCGTTGTTGAATTCATCCATTCTCTTGAAAGCTTCTTTGAAATCCTTTGCCTTAGACATCATCATCGATCGTTTTGCTAATCTTATGTGATTTTTGGTGAATATTTATATATAATAATAATAATTAACTTTTAGAAGTTTTGGAAATTATAGTCGGACAGAATGTTTATATTTTTTACTTTAAAAAAAGGATAAATTTCCTTTTTTTCGTTTACTGTTTCTTTTATGTAATTATCAATAGACTTTTTTATTTATATATAAAAAGAAACGCAAACCCACGTCGCCTTGAAATCACATAAACCCTAGAGATCAGCCATGGAAGGAATTGTCAGTGATCGACTTGAGAAATTGGATATAGCAGAAGATAAGGTGCAGGAAGTGCTAGTTCCTGAACAAGGCAAAGTCCCATTTTTAAAGATTAACCGGAAGCTTCTGAATCTTGAAACATACCTATGGAGGCGTTACGATTCTTAAAAAACTCCAATTCCCATTGCGTAGGAGCTGTATAACGGTTATGTCAACGCCTTTGCCTGAGTGGAGATTTGACAGTTCCTAGTGTTGATGGTTATAAGAATTTCAGATACACCTGGACTACTGAATATGAATCTGCGCAGTTAAGACTTTGAATCAGGACAGTCTACTACTATTGACCTTCTCAAAAGAACCCGTTCCATGTTGATCGTCTTTTGAATGCGGAGAGTCTTTCTAGTTCGGATTCTACGGAAGCCGCGACTAAGGCTCGAAAGGCTGAGGAGATGACGAATAAAGCCTTGTACGGGTTGGAGCGGGCTTGGCACCCTGACTTTTCTCCTTTTGATTGGAATTGCCGTCTGAGTCTCGACTACTTTGCTTTGAGAGCCAAGGAGTATGCGTGGCTGGAGCGTTTCTCACAGGAATACCAATTTGATAATAACTCTTTATGGCTAGCTCCGAATTTCTCTTATTCCCTTGCTATGGCGCGGTTTTATCTCGAGAAGTTAGAGTCTTCCTCTTCTTCAAAGCCAAGGGCCTTAGATCTCATGAAGAATGCATTACTGCTTCATCCAACACTACTCAGGAAACTGGCGGTAAAAATACCATTAGAAGGTGCGGACTGGGAGATGATTCTCGAGCATTCCTTCTTTCAACATGTGGATACAAACATCCCCTGCTTGGATAGGCTAATCTTCATCTATGTGGAGAGAAGCCATCTGCTTTGGAGAGTTCCTGAGGTACAAGAATTAGTAAAAGAGAGTGCTAGGGAAGCAATTTTGTCACTAACACAGAAGGATGATGCTGACCACTGGCTTCGTAGAGGAAAGAAGTTTTCCCTGCTGAGGTTGACAAGTACTCAATGATTAGACACCGAGTATTCAATGATGATGAAAATGAAGAAGATCCATCTGATGCCGTGTGGGAAGGTGAGATTTTGCAATTTCAGGGTCTAAACTGATGTGTTTTTTTATTTGACTTTAATCAAAAGATATTTCAAAGAATTAAAGAAAAAAACAAACCCAAACGTTAGGAAACAACTGGATATAAAACTCCCAAAGTTGATGTCATCTCATCACCATTCAATTCAATTTCAGTTTACAATTACAAAGCTTACAAAAAAATATTATTGAAGACCATAGACAAGCAATGCTCCAACAGCTCCAAGACCTGCCAATAAGCCAATAATGACACCAATCGGAGGCAATCCTCCTCCGATAGCTTTTCCTGTGTTTACATCATACCTTGCAAACCTCTTTTTAGGAGCTATACATTGAGGGCATACGTATGTATCCGGCTGCAAAAACCCCGACAAAAACAATCCAAAATCTTAGCTATAAAATGTCGATGAAAAAACTGAACAGATTAGTAAAAAGAGACTTAGCGCTTTCAAATATACCATGAACCTCACCGAAGAAAATTCCTATTCTAACTCGATATATAAAACCAAACGAAAATTTTATAAAACGCCTAGCACTACTGAATTCTTTTGACCTAAGAAGGGAAGGACAATAAGAAGCTGTGATCTAGAGATATCTAGGACAAAAGTGAAAGATTCAGACTCACCTGTTCATCAAAAGGTTTGGGTAAAGTATATATGAATCCACAATCAAGACAAATGTGAGTAGCTCTTGCCTGCAAAGGAGAATCACGATGTTAAGGCCAAATCCTTTTTACATGATACAACATTCCAATCTCAGAAAGCAACAGCTGAATATACTACTAACCTTCTGAGACTCAGTTAACTTCCTTCCAAACCGAGGAGGAGCCGGACGCTTATTTAGCTTCTTGACATCAACATCTGCACCTCTGTGTATGATCAAAGATCATAAATTACATCAGAAACCAATCAACCACGTATAATGCAGTTTTCATCTAACAATGTTAAGGGAGGTGACTAGTGAGTCGAATGCATCAGAAGAAACCTCAGGTACTAAGACTAGTTACACTTGGCACATCAAGTAGACTTATCAAACGTAGCATTAGTCCATGGAAAGGCATTACTTTTGAATGGTTTTTTATTCCCAAGATTCAGAGGAAACAGATCACTCAAAATTCAACTGCTATGATTCTTATGATTTCAACATATTCCATCTTTAAAGAGCAGAGATGACACATTTCTAGCAAACGCACAAACTCACCTGCTGACAACAAAGTAGACAGAATCAGGTTTTGCCTGAATTGCGGTTTTAGTAAACCCAAGTTTGTCTGCAGGCCAAAGCTCATCACCAAAGAAGCTGCTTGTGTAAAGCACTTGATCACCAGATTTTAGCCCTGCTTTTGCAGCGTTCCCACCTCCTTCCACACCCTGAAAACAAGTAAAACCAATCACTAATTACAAGAATGCTGCCCACTCCCTGCATTACAGAGGAGTAGTACGTGAAATAAAACTCACTGTGATGACAACTCCACCGCCTTGCTTCTGTCCTAGAGTCAGACCCAAAGGCTTGTCTACTTCAACCTCTATTGTCTTGGAAGCTGCTGTTCTCGCCTTTATCTCCAATCTTCTCACCCCTCCAAGTCCGATCTTTCTCTCTGAGACTGCGAAGATCTCTGACACACTCTTCTTCGATTCTTCAAGCGAAACTCCCTGAAACCCAGATTTCTAAACACAAGCCAAACAAGAGATTCATTCAAGAGGTTAAGGAAATGAGAAATTTTTGCATGGAGAAACTGGGAAGAAGAGAGAGACCTGTAAAAAGAGAGAAGAAGAGGAATGGAGTTTGGGAGATGGGTTTGAAGTGGAAGCAGTTTTGGTGAAGAAGGAAGAGACAGTAGCTCCTGAAATCGCACCAGAAGTTGCCATCACTCTCTCTGTTTCTGATCTGATTAAAGGAAGATGCTTGTTCTATTCTTAATTCGTATTGACATTTGTGTTCGTGTGGACGTGTCAAAAGCTCCAAGCGATAACCTTTTCGTGGTACTCGCAACATTTTCCTTTTTTTTTAATATATAGTTGTTTGATCCGCGCGAACATTTTATATATTAATGATTTATATTATCATAAAATAATAAAGTTATTGACAATTACAATAAATAAACAAAAAATTTGGAAGACTTCTCTATACTTTATGTTTTAAGAATCAGTTTAAAATCTTATTGTTTCGGAATACTACTACTTGTTTTTCGTGACACGTATTTTTATAAAACAACCAAACCTTTTTAAATTTTCACATACATTATTCGTCTAATATATGTTTTTCCAATGTGTTTGAAAACCGATTTTCATGAATCATTTTTTTTTTAGTCATTTACTGGTTTCCTCTATCACTTAAATGTAGCAAACTTTTTAAAAGGTTTTCTCATTCGTTCTATGAAAAATCAGCTTGAACATGTTACTTTTTCGGATTACCATTATTTATCTTTGGTAACATTTAGTCATTCACACTCACACCCATAAAGTTCCTTAAAACTTCCACAAACTTTCTTTATTAAAGGAACACTAGGTGGGTACCCGCGCGGGTTTTGTCATGTCATGTAGTGTACTATATTTAATTTAAAATCAATGTGTGTTGTTTAATTGTTTCTAAATTATATTTGTATTTATGGTAGAATACAATTTTTGTTTATGAAAAACAGATATGTTAACTGTGTTTTGAATTAAATATATATTGTTTGTTATTTTTAATAATTTTTTTTTTTAATTTGTAAGTTGTATATTATTCTTTCTGGTTTGTTCTTGTATAGAGTTGTCCATTTTAGTGTATCCTTGAAAATATTTGTTTAGGAATGACATAGTTGTTTTGTTTTTAATAGAACCGTGTATATTGTTAATCAGCAAATGATATGAGTAATTTATATTGTATAGTTTGGTCACCCTTTTTACTCGTGTATGTAATATATTCTACGTAATGTATAGTTTCTTTTGTGGTTGATTTTATCTTACTCTATGTAATGTTATGTAATGATGGTGTCAGCT
>OVAP01003687.1:5589-16094 GCA_900406295.1 Aurinia saxatilis
TTTTTTTTTTTTTTTTTTAACTTTTACATTCTACTTTGTATACATGAGTCATTTTCACTAAGCACTCTCATAAGATTACCTACCAAAGTAATTAAAATTTTAATTTGAGTTATGAAACTTCTAATTGGGCCTTTGGCACATTGATGAATATCTTATGTATCAAATCTGTAATTAATTAGTAACTTTGTTTTGGGTCAAATCCATGTGTTATCCAGCGGGTTCCGGATCCACCACGTAACATTTTATAAGAAAATCGATTCCTTTTTGAATCCCAAAGCAAAAGTTATCCAATTTTGGATTAACACGATGAAGAAATCGAGAAATTTGGTATCGTGTCACTTCCAGAATTTATTATGTATGGTCAGAGTTTAAAGAAACAACACCGACTCATTCATGGTAAAGGTTCGATCTTTTCTCCTCTTTTTGTCTCCTTCGGGGTATTTGATCGATAAGCTTGAGCCTTTTTAGAAGAATCGTGTCTTGTGTTGTATCTAATCCGGATTAGAATAGGCCATTAGCTTGTAAATTTCATAGATTGGTTCTGGGTTTTATGGTTTTACTCTCAGTTTAGCCTAATCTCCATGCCCTTTAGAGTTATACATTCGTTTGTTTGTCAATTTCCACATTTTGATCCCAAGTTTTGCTGAAGAATGCAATTGAAATGATCGATATTGTGTTTGATATCATTCATATGCAGAGCAAATGTCTGAGTTTAATGTACTTGAATTCTATGCAACTCTTAACAATCAGTTTACATCTCTCGACAGGTGTCTCCTGTCTAGTGTGTTAGGCTGAACTTTATCTTCCAAGCAAGTGAAGATAATCCTGATCTTGAAGTTATGATTCTGTCAGCATTATTGACTTCTGTGGGAATCAATCTTGGGCTTTGTTTTCTGTTTTTCACTTTGTATTCCATATTGAGAAAGCAGCCTGGTAATGTCACTGTGTACGGTCCACGGCTTGTTCAAGAAGGGAATTCTCAGCAGTCAAATGCATTCAACCTCGAGAGGCTTTTGCCTACAGCAGGTTGGGTCAAAAGAGCGTTGGATCCTACAGACGAAGAGATTCTCTCGAAACTTGGCTTAGATGCTTTGGTATTCATTCGTGTTTTTATCTTCAGGTGATCAATTCATTGAGAATCTACTTATTGTGTTTTTTGGATAAATGATGTCGAACTTTAATTGCATGTTTTGGCAGTATAAAAGTGTTCAGCTTTGCTTCTTTGGTTGGGATCTTCATCCTTCTTCCAATCAACTATATGGGTACCGAGTTTGAAGAGTTTTTCGACTTGCCAAAGAAGTCTTTAGATTCCTTCAGCATTTCAAATGTTAATGATGGATCAAATAAGTAAGAAATCGAGCCTATGCCTAGACAGAGTTTCGATTTTTCAGTATCATAGACCAATTTCTTATGCTTGCATGGGTTTTACTTCAGGATGTGGATTCACTTTTGCGCAATATACATATTCACTGCCGTTGTTTGCTCTCTACTTTACTTTGTAAGAAGGCTTTCTTTTTCCTATTCATTCCACTATGCTGCACCTTTATATGTATGTAAAACAACGCTTTGGCTAACTTTGTAGGAGCACAAGTACATTTCTGCCAAGCGAATTGTTCATTTTTATTCATCCAAGCCTCAGCCACAAGAATTTACAGTTCTGGTCAGCGGTGTCCCCCTTGTGTCCGGGAACAGCATAAGTGACACAGTGGAAAGCTTTTTCCGGGAGTATCATTCTTCTACGTATCTTTCTCACGTTGTTGTTCATCGGACAGACAAGTTAAAGATACTCATGGTAAGCTTCTATCAGTTGAAGATTCTATAATACGTATCTTTTGATATTTTGGGATTTCATTTATTTTCGATTACTTGTAGAATGATGCTGAGAAGTTATACAAGAAACTTACTCGAGTAAAATCCGGAAGCATATCTCACCAAAAGTCTAAGCGGGATGGTTTTTTAGGGATATTTGGGAAGAGAGTTGATGTGGTTGACCATTACGAAAAGAAGCTCGAGAAGTTAGAAGGCGACATGAGATTGAAACAGTCTTTATTAGCAGGAGAGGTAAGAATTTGTCTTGTGTAAATTTAATTGCATTTTTCCACATGCTTCATTGTCATATTTTGGCAAACCTTTCTAGGAAGTTCCAGCCGCTTTCGTTTCCTTTAAGACTAGACATGGTGCTGCAATAGCGTTAAACATTCAACAAGGAATAGATCCAACACAGTGGCTAACTGAGACAGCCCCGGAGCCTAGAGATGTTCATTGGCCATTTTTCACTGCATCGTTCGTGAGAAGATGGATCTCCAATGTGGTGGTCTTCGTGGCTTTTGTAGCTCTGTTGATCCTATATCTTGGCCCAGTCGTATTGGTTCAAGGTCTTGCTAATCTTCACCAGCTAGAAACGTGGTTCCCTTTTCTAAAGAGCGTACTAAATATGTGAGTAATACCTTATTTACATTGTATGAATAGATTCTTCGTTTCAATAACTACAAATTTTTTATGTACTTTTCCATGTGTGCAGGAAAGTTGTGAGTCAAGTGATTACTGGATATCTTCCGAGTCTAATTTTCCAGTTCTTCATTTTCATAGTACCACCGATTATGCTTCTACTTTCCTCAATGCAAGGTTTCATTTCTAACAGCCAGACCGAGAAATCTGCATGTATCAAGCTGCTAATCTTTACCATATGGAACAGTTTCTTTGCAATTGTATTGTCCGGGTCTGCTCTTTATCGCGTTAATGTTTTCCTTGAACCTAAGAATATTCCCCGAGTGCTTGCTGCAGCTGTGCCGGCACAGGTAATAGATTTAAAATCCAGCTTTGTGGTTTCCACAATTTCATCCAGACCGTGTTTCATATGTTTAATTGGTGCAGGCATCGTTTTTTATATCTTATGTTGTGACCTCCGGATGGACTGGTTTATCATCCGAGATCTTACGTTTGGTTCCTCTTCTGTGGAGTTTTATAACAAAAATTTTCTGCAAGGAAGATGACAAAGAATTTGAGGTCCCTCAGACTCCTTTCTGCCCAGAAATCCCAAAGATTCTCTTTTTTGGACTTCTTGGTACAACTTACTTCTTCCTTTCACCATTGATATTGCCTTTCTTGTTGGTCTACTACTGTCTTGGATATGTCATCTACCGTAACCAGGTAACCAAACCAATCTCACTCTTCGGATTCTTGATGTAGAGAGTATCCAATAATTTTAAATCTAAAATGATTCCAATTGCATTCTCTTGGACAATGCTGAGTATATTCTCCATTGATGCTCCTCAATACTCTGATAAAGCCATATAGGAATCTACTCTATAACCTATGAACCAGCAACATAACTTTTCTGTTTATGGAATCTCGCTTCTACCTTCGCTTAATGTGTAATCCCTTTTCTAAATTCTGGAATAGCATCTTTAAACCATAGTGTCGTGTCTTTTTTAGCTCAAAACATGACACTAACGTTACATCAAGAATCTATATTATTGTCATTTGATTTGTTTTATCCTTAATGAATCCATTGTTCCATCACAACTTGGTGTATAATAACTTAACTTTTTTGGGTTCTTTACGTGTTGCAGCTCCTAAATGTATATGCGGCAAAGTATGAAACTGGTGGAAAGTTTTGGCCAATAGTACACAGCTCCACTATCTTCTCCTTGGTGCTAATGCAAATAATTGCAATCGGATTATTCGGGCTTAAAGAGCTTCCACTGGCATCTTCTTTAACGATTCCCCTCCCAATTCTCACCGTCCTTTTCAGCATCTACTGCCAAAGACGCTTCTTACCAAATTTCAGATCTTATCCTACAGAGGTAATCCTTTTAGAGAATCACTTCTTCATGTCATAGTGGTATTTGGAGCTAGATACCTTTTTGTCAGTAACTATTCCTGAAAACAAAATAGAAGTTGCTTACTTTGACTGAAACTCATGATCACCTGATTCACCTTAAGCTAAAACAAAAAGAACATGACGCATAGTCCTTAGGATTTATCTGGGAACAAGAACCTTGTGCTGTCTCGTATATAAGTCTTACCACAAAGTCTAAGTTCCTAACTTCTCACTTTGTTTTTCTGTTTTCCCGTTGCAGTGTCTGGTAAACAAAGACAAAGCTGACGAGAGAGAGCAGAACATGTCTGAATTCTATTCGGAACTCATCGTTGCTTATCGAGATCCTGCGCTCTCGGCATCACAGTATTCACGGGACATCTCACCAGAAAACCTTCCGCTTCTTCATTCAAATCAAGCCTGAGAAAGAAACCCCCTAAAAAAAACTCTTTACTTGAGCTTTTCAAGCTTCTGTTAAAGCAATGTTTGTTAGTTACTATACCTGGTTTGAGCTTTTTAACCGGTAATAGACCGGGTTGTCTTGTACGTTGATTGGGTCTTAGACCGAGAATAAACCAGTTTTGTATTATACTGTACTAGTGTTACTACATTACAGTGCAGATTGTAAAAAAAGAGGAAAAGAGATTTCATTTTCGTCATTATCTCTCTAAACCAGTTTGGGAAATTTGCTAAATACGTAAATCATCTCAATACTTGTTAAAGCAATATATGTTGTTTTGTAGACTGATTGGGTCTTAACCGAGAGAATAAGCTAGTTTTGTATTATACTAGTGTTACTACAGTACAGATTGTAAAAAAAAGAGTAAAAGAGATTTCGTTTTCGTCATTATTTCTCTAAACCAATTTGGGAAATTTGCTAAATACGTAAATCATCTCAATGCTTTACTTAGATAGTGTATTTAGCAACGTTTAATCATAACCACAAGTGTCTCTGCTAAACACACAGAATAATTAGCAAAAAGATGAAAGCTGATGACTCTTTGCCACGTCCGCACAAGGGCATTTCAGTGTAATTAACCTAAACTCAAAGGGCAATTAAATTTACAATTAATCCGTTTACGGAAAAAAAAAAAAAAAAAAATCAAATTATTGTCCTTTCTTCGTTGCGCCTATAGGTTACAAGCAAGAGCGAGCGAGAGAAATTGGAGAAGAAGAAGACTCTCTCAGTTTCTGGGTTTAAGTTGATCTGGATCTTCAGTTTTCGAATTCTCTGATCATTTCTAGCTCAGAAATTTAGGGCTTTTGATATCCTCCGCTGCATTTTCTGGTTCTTAATTTTGGTAAGTCTGAATATTTCAAATCTTCTCATTTCGGAACTAATTACTGTAATTTTGTGATTGTTAGCTTTGCAAATCGGGGTGATTGTTTTCAATTTTCGTTTTACTCAATTGGGTTATGAGAGATCCATTGGTACGTGATTCGGGCGATTGGGATTATTAGGGTTCTTGTTCGAAATTGGGGGGATTAGTTGAAAAATTGCTATTTTAAGCTTTTTTAGTGGTGAGAAATCATCATGCACGTTGCTCTCAGAAATTGAGTGGTGAAATGTGTAAATTGTCGGAATCAGGGATTTGGTTATACTCGCTAAATGTTTTGTGTTTAAACGAGTAGTGAAAGTTAGTATATAGTACTCTTTCTGCGAATAGATCTATCACATAATCTTCATATTGTGAAAATTACTTGATTCTGGTTTTGAGTAGTGTTTTATATTCGTTTTGTACTTTGTGTAGTAGATCTGATATAAGTCTTTTGGGCTTTGGCATTTTTTTGTGTAGAAAATGGATGCATCAGGTGGTAGAGGTGGGGTGGAGTCGATTCTGCCAAATTACAAGCTTGGGAGAACTCTTGGTATCGGTTCCTTTGGTAGAGTGAAGATAGCTGAGCATGCTTTGACTGGACATAAAGTTGCAATCAAGATCCTCAATCGCCGTAAAATTAAGAACATGGAGATGGAGGAGAAAGGTACAGTTTAGTGTATCTACCTAGTTAATCTTGATTGAATTTGTTTCTGGTTGTGACTTTTACGATGCTGTGGAGTATAGTACCTTTTCAATTTCTTTCCTTGAACTTATTTGGGGTTTGTTAATGTTTTTTTTTTTTTTTTTGATGCAGTGAGGAGAGAGATCAAAATCTTGAGACTGTTTATGCATCCTCACATCATCCGTCTTTACGAGGTCATAGAGACTCCGACAGATATTTATCTCGTCATGGAGTATGTGAACTCTGGTGAACTTTTTGACTATATTGTAGAGAAGGGTAGATTGCAGGAGGACGAGGCAAGGAACTTTTTTCAGCAGGTATGTTTTCTTTTATTAACATGTAACTATCTAAGCAACCATTTAATTAGGAGTTAAAATTTAGCCATGGCTTGGCTTCGATGTAGATAATATCGGGAGTGGAATATTGCCATCGGAATATGGTAGTTCACCGAGACCTGAAGCCTGAAAACTTGCTTTTGGACTCGAAATGCAATGTAAAAATTGCTGATTTTGGCCTGAGCAACATAATGCGAGATGGTCATTTTTTGAAGACAAGCTGTGGAAGTCCAAATTATGCTGCTCCAGAGGTAAGTGCTTCAACCTTCAGGTATCTAAGAAGCACTTCAAGTAGGGCCTGTTTCGAAAGACCTTATATAATCAACATCTGTTAATTGTTTCAGGTAATTTCAGGCAAATTATACGCTGGTCCTGAAGTAGACGTCTGGAGCTGTGGTGTGATACTCTACGCTCTTCTCTGTGGGACTCTCCCATTCGATGATGAAAACATTCCCAACCTTTTTAAGAAGATAAAGGTAATGCAAAAGATGTCCTTCCTTTGTCTTAAATTTTGAAATAATGCTTCATCTTGGGCTTCTGTGTATCACTCTTTGAGTCTTATTTGTAATCTCTTTCCGTCCTTTAGGGAGGGATATATACTCTACCTAGCCACTTATCTCCTGGTGCTAGAGATTTGATCCCTCGGATGCTTGTGGTTGACCCCATGAAACGAGTAACAATCCCTGAGATCCGGCAACACCCGTGGTTCCAAGCTCATCTTCCAAGGTATCTAGCAGTGCCCCCTCCAGATACAGTGCAGCAGGCAAAAAAGGTAAACCTAATGCATCTTTTATTTGCATTAGCGATTTGTGTATTCCCCTTTTCCGATAAAGGTGTGAAATTGCTTGCTTCATTTGCAGATTGATGAGGAGATTCTCCAAGAAGTGATCAATATGGGATTTGAGAGAACTCACCTTATTGAATCTCTCCGCAACCGGACCCAGAATGATGTATTTGTTTCCAGTTTGCTTTGTCTTTTTTTACTGAAATGTAAGTTTTTTCATCGAAAGATCTCAAAAACTGAGGTGTTATTGTTGCTGTCTTCTAGGGGACTGTTACATACTATCTGATATTGGACAATCGGTTCCGTGCTTCTAGTGGTTATCTTGGGGCCGAGTTTCAAGAGACCATGGTGGGTCTAAATTGTTCTTTTTGACTATTGTGAAAGATCTTTGAAGTAATGCTTGAACGTGTAATTTAATCAGGAAGGTACGCCACGTATGCATCCAGCAGAGAGCGTTGCTTCACCTGTTAGCCATCGGCTTCCAGGACTGATGGAATATCAAGGAGTTGGCTTGAGATCTCAATACCCTGTTGAGAGAAAATGGGCTCTTGGACTTCAGGTCTTGATCATTTCTGAATTTATGCTATAAATATTGAAGCTTTTAATCTCTATTTGTTAAGTTTCATTGATACTATTACCACTCGGTCCAACAGTCTCGGGCTCATCCACGTGAAATAATGACTGAAGTCCTGAAAGCCTTGCAAGATTTGAATGTGTGCTGGAAGAAAATAGGGCACTACAACATGAAGTGCAGATGGGTTCCTAACAACGCAGATGGAATGCTTAGTAACTCGATGCACGATAACAACTACTTTGGAGATGATTCCAGCATAATCGAGAATGACGCAGCTATTAAGTCGCCTAATGTTATCAAGTTTGAAATTCAGGTAAATCCTTTTACATAACTGAAATCGTAGCACACATTCATTTAAACTGAAATGGGTTCTGCCTGCATATCACGTTTCTGATGTGATTTTAAATGAATGAAGCTTTGTCTTTTATTGTCAATGGCTATTTGGAAACAATCTTGCTGAATTCAAATACCAATCAGTTGTTTATGAGAATCTCGGGGGTTGATTATGTTTGTTGTTGATGTTTGAAACAGTTGTATAAAACTCGGGACGACAAGTATCTGCTGGATCTGCAGAGGGTACAAGGTCCTCAGTTCTTGTTCTTAGATCTTTGTGCTGCTTTTTTTGCTCAGCTCCGAGTCCTCTGAATAATCAAACAGGACCATTTCAAGAATAATCCCCACTTCTTCTTTCTTTCTCTTTTTTCCTTCTAAGAAATGGAAATTTGACTTCATTTACTATTTCTTTCTTTAGCTTTCTGGTTTTGTGCTCTGCTAAAATACTTNCTTTCTTTAGCTTTCTGGTTTTGTGCTCTGCTAAAATACTTATTTGTCAACTGAAATGTAAGACCGGGTAACTGGAGTGAAAAAAAAGACAGGAGCAACTTTGTACATAACTTTAGCAATCAGGTAAGTTTTTCTCTTTTTGTGCTCTACTTAAAAACCTATTTTTAACTTAAATAAACAAGATGGAGCAACTTTGTATTAACATAAGGTGTAGGTATTTATGTGTTTCCTCGTAAATTACACTTTGTGTATGAGTCGTAGTATTAACGTCAAATTCAGTTCTTCCAATATCCCTATAGATGTTAGGAAATAACATCGTAAACTATTATTTGACTGGGAACCAACTTAAACCAACCATGCTTAGTTATTGATATTCTGACGATAAAAACACCTCCATTGATATTGTTTAATGCAATTGGTTAAGTAAAAGGAAAACAAAAATAAAAAATAGGTAAACAACACTACTAAAATTACTTAGCTATACAATTTTCATAAATCCTAAGCAATCCTAATAATAAATTAATGTTATAGAAATTAATTAAGTCAAAGTCATGAAATAGGACTTGCAAAGTGACAATGACCTCAATTGTGAAAGAGAAGAAGAAAATTCAAAAGGATAACGAGGGAAGACTTTGACGCTGTCTAAGTAAACGCCACTTACACAAACTAAAGGCAGTCTAATTTACAAAAGAAAAAGAAAACCAAATTTTCTTGAGCAGAGAAATAATCATGAGCCGTGAGAATAGTTGCTCCCTCTTAATTCTCATCTCCACTTTACTCCTGTCCATCTCTGGTTTTGCTTCGAGTGCTTGTCAAGCCAGATGTGGTGGAATCGAGATCCCGTTCCCATTTGGAATCGGAGTGGGTTGCTATCTCAGTGAAGAGTATGCAATTCAGTGTGTTAATACCACTACTATCCTTTCCACACTTGGCAAAGAAGTTGTGAATATCTCTCTTCCGAGTGAATACCCTACTAGGTTATACGGGTCAATTCGTCTAAAAATCCCGGTAACTTCAAAAGGATGTTCCAGCGACGAAAAAGAAGAATCACTTCTAAATTTGACGGGCACTCCATTTTACGTCGGTGACAAGAATACCCTAGTAGCTGTTGGTTGCAACATGACGGCGTCGTTGACGAACCTTGAGCCAAGCACGGTGAGATGCAGCTCAAGTTGTGGTCCAGCACGCCCTTCGCCTACGCCAATACAGAATTATCTCGCATATCTTAGCTGTAAAATCAGGCCATGGAAAAGAGACGAGTATTACCATCACTGTGATGCAATAAGCATTAAGAATGACAAAATCTGCGATGGTATTGGATGCTGTCAGACAAGTATACCGGACGAACTACAACAAGTAGTTGGCGTGAGAACAGATGAAAATACCACAACTTCGAGAGGAGGGTGCAAAGTCGCCTTCTTAACGGACCAGGCACACTCTTTCAAACACATGTCTGATCCGAAACATCTTCATGCTAAAGGATATGCTACGGTTGAGCTAGGATGGTTCTTTCATACAACAAACTCGTCCTTCATAGATTTACTGGGATGCCATCATATGATAGAGGGTGATACTTACATTAACAGAAGAGCTTGTACATGCCAGTTTTCTGGCGATTCAAGCTATCCAAATTGCTTTTGCAATGATGGCTATAGAGGCAACCCATATGTTTTGAGCGGATGCAAAGGTCAGAAATTATGTCCATTGTTCTTAGTTTTCATTTCTGAGTACAAGTTTTTTTTGTGGCAATGGCCGAATTAGAGCTATGAGAGGATCCTTCGTCAACAATTTCATTTTTATTTTTTTTACTATTATTGCTGAATGCCTAAAGAAACATCTCCTGTAGATACTGGGAGCAGTTCAAGACCATATAAAGCTTCAAGGGCGGTGCTACTTTCTATNAGTACAAAAAAAGGTTTGTGCTTTTCACTCTTCCTTTATGGGTTTGCAGCGCTTATTGTAGCCTTCTGCGTACTAATCCTCATTGGTGGAGTGTACTGGTTACGCAAATGTATTAAAAGACGAAAGAGAATCAAGCTCAAAAAGAAGTTTTTCAAGCGAAACGGTGGTCTATTGTTACAACAACAGTTGATTTCAACGGAAGGCAATGTCGAAAAAACAAAAATATTCAGCTCGAAAGAACTGGAGAAAGCCACAGAGAATTTTAGCTCAACTAGGGTTCTTGGACAAGGTGGTCAAGGTACTGTG
>OVAP01003688.1:0-16091 GCA_900406295.1 Aurinia saxatilis
ATGGGATAAAGTGGTAAAATTGAAGAGTGAGAAATGAGGGGTCTAGTTTTGAAATTGAAATGAAATAAGGGTATATTTCATTAAGTACCCCAAATTCTAAACCATAAAAATGGTTTAAACCCCTAACCCCTAAAAATATAAACTTTAAAACCTTAAAACTTAAACTCAAATACTTATTAAACACTAAATCTCAATTCTACAAATTTTCAACCCTAAATAAAAAAAAATATTAAACCTTAAACGTTATAAATCATATTGGATGACCTATTTTAAACCATAAGTTTTAATTTAGGGTTTAAAATATTAGGATATAGAGTTGAAAATCTGTAGGATTTGGTTTTAGTGTCTAATAAGTATTTGAGTTTAAGTTTTAAGGTTTTAGGGTTTATATTTTTAGGGGTTAGGGGTTTAAACCATTTTTATGGTTTANACTCTATAAAATATTATAGGATATTTTAAAATTTACCTTAGATTTTTTTTTTTGCATTTTTAAATATTTATTTCTGGATTTTTGTTCAAAACTTAAAAAAATTGATTTTGGGAAGAATGATGAGGGTAAAATTGGATTTTCAAAATTTAATTTTGACGCTATGTATGAAAAAGACAAAAATTTCTCAGTTTGTGTATTAATCTGAAAATGAATTTCACTTCGTGTATTAATATGGAAACGCAAAAAATTCTTGTATTTTTCTGACAAAAGTTGTAAAGTTTATGTATTTTTTAAGGTTTTTTCCTAATATATATATATATGATAGTGAACGTTTTTATTGTATGATTTACGAAATGCGCTTTGTCGTGCATATTATAATTAAGTCGAACAAAATGAGGATTTCTCTCATTGTCCAGTTAGCTGGTGGTCACTATTACGTTGAAACGTGGAACGCCTTTGATATATATAACTTTGGATTAGGCAATAATTATTGGAATCATATTAATTCTATATCTTTTTTATAACATGTCTAAAGAGTAAACCTTGATTCACTACCTTTCTTTAGCGACTGCATGCATGTGAGATCACTGACTAAACCACCTATCTACACGTGTCAATGTTATGCCACAAACCTTATATATGGAATCTCCAAAGCTTGATACTAATTAACAATAAATCTCATAGAGTATAAGAGATCTTAGGAGTTATACAAATTAAAATCTATATACTGGATAAAGAATTATGTGGTTGAAAACGTATTTTATATTTATTTTGAAATGGTACGTAGTTTAAGTATCTAAGTGATGCAATTCCAAGGGTTCTTTTTAACTATTCCCTGTAGATCTTTCATAATTAAGGCACATGTACATCTTTGGATTTCCCGTAACATGCAACACCAAGCGATCATATTCTCTACAACAACAACAACAAAAAGACAGTACCATGCCTTGGATTCTGCTTCTTGCAAATACTCTCTCAGACATTAATCATTGAAGTCTGTATGTATCAATCATAATCCCACAATGGCCTTCAGCAAAATTTAGAAGAAAAATCCAAAGTATTGATCGTGCCGACTCAACAAATACAAAACTAAGGCCATAGAAAAAGGAGAAATGTCTCCCTTTTCAATTCTAATTTAGAAAAGTTTCATTTAGATTTTTAATATTTAGGTTCACGAATTTTTCATTTGAATTTTATTTTTATATAATCATTTTTTAAAAGTGCTCTTGTGAAGGATGTTTTATTTAATTTTTTAGATAAATTTTGTTTATTTAATTTTCTCTACAATTTATATTTCACACATATATATAATCCCTAAAATCATGAAATAAAACACGAAAAAGCTGAACGGTACATAAATAGGCAAACCAAAAAAATATATTTATATAGTTTGATTTTTGTAAAACATAAGAAACCAAGAATTGAAAACCGAAACACCCACCCCGATAGTTAACCCAATCATTTTTGGAGAGAATACCTTTGGAATCTGGCCACGACAGTTTGAGCTAGAAGGTTAATTGAATTCTTGACTTAAGAGTCAATTCCTTCCTTGGGTGCCACGCGTGCCTCTTGTGTTAGTGTTTACAGTCAGACGTTTCGTGGAAACACATGTGCACCTGAATTTTTGTCATGGTTTTCTCTTTATTTTTTCCGATCCCATATCGCTTTCAGTTGATGGCGAATATATATGTGCTTTAACTAATAATATACATCATTGTTGTTGGATACGTTATCCTTCATCGATTTTGGTTCACATTAGACCCTAAAAAAAAGAAAGAAAAGAAAAAAACAAGACTTTTATACACAACCCGGTCCATACTGCCTCTAGCAAAGAAAGAGTTTAGGGGGTATTTCTGGCATTTCCATGGGTGATCTCAGTCCATTCCTGATTCCTCATTAGACATATGTGGTGATTTGGGAACTGGGATGTTTCATGGCAAAATCTATATTATTATTATTATTCAAATTATGTGCTACCATACTTTTGTAACTTTCAAGATCTTAGGTGTTAGTTGGATCAAACATCATCCAACTTGTGTCACTTTAATCAGTCACATAAGTATATAAGTTGATATATAGTGTTTGCCTTTCTTTTCTTTTCTTTTTTTGTAATAATTTAGATAGTGTTTAGTTGTTTACTACTGACAGTCTGACACCATCCATTATTTTTAATCTGATTCTTCAAGTTAAAAACATAGCTATAGTTTTTTTTCTTTCTCTTATAGTTAAAACACGATACATATATATATATATATATATATATATACATTCGTTGAACTCTTTTTGTTATTTTTGCTTATTAAATCAGATCTTCATCAAATTTATCAAAGTATGAGCACCCTCACTTTTATTTATTTCAGGCTAGTGGTAATATACCCAACTGTGGGAGCATTACATCTTTCCAACGTGGGTTATCACGAGTTGGTAACATGAAACAATTTCAACCACCATACAAAAAATGCTTTTTGACCTAATTTCTTTTATTTTCTTCAAAACTCCGAAAATCATCAGCAACGTCGAAGATACTTGTCTATGATCCACCACATATATATAAGTTACTGATGAATGATGAAATTCGAGGCAGACTAGCTCTCGGTCGACAATAGTTTTTGAACCCAAAGATCCATTGTTCGATTCCTATATTACCTTCTCTTGTAGACTACGTGTGTATTAGATAAGTTATAAACTAATAGCTGTAAAGTCATTTGATGAAAAAGCTTACAAAAACATATCACAAAGGACTGTTCATTTGCTATATATATCTTTTCGTAAATTAATTATCAGTCAACTTTGTCTGCCACTATATTTTCGTGTCCCATTTTTGTATGTCAAACGTTCTGTAGATTTTAGTGTCAGAGTCAAAATTATATTTTCGAGTCAGGATTTCACACACACACCCAAACCCAATATATGGAAAAGATGCTTGTGAGTTGCCCGCCCCCCCGCCCCCAAAAAAAGAAAGAAAGATGGTAATGAAAAAAATAAACAATAGCACACAAATGATAAATTTGCAATTTTTAAGAACTCTCACATTCGTTGTATAATCCCAAAATAACGACACGGACAAAATACTTTTTTGGTTTTAGAATGTACAAAGATATGGTAAGAACTCAAATGTCATTTTTCCCCCTAATGAAACTGCTCTTTTTTTTTGGAGAGTTGTGCACATCCTTCTTCCAATCCATTTTCCAAGCATTAACTCTGGCTATACTGCACCACAAACGAAAGCAGCAAAGCTTAGCACACCTAATTTCATTATCTTCAATGCATTGCAATGTTAAACCTCCAACAACATGTAATCAAAAGCAGTGTTAAAAACCCGAAGTTGGAGTATAATAAGTATCAACATTCCTACTAGCCAGAATCCGTAACTCAAATAAGAATATTTACTTGCTTATATCGACTGCACCAATTTGGTATTTCTCCAACGGATCAGCTTAAGACCACCTTTATCAAACTAATTTCTCAATGCACTATTAACTCTCTTGTCTCTTATAGTGAGTCAGAGTCTTATCTAACTAGATATGTAGTTCATTTGTCCCTCATGAACACTAGGCACTAATCACTTGCTTCTCTTCAGCATTTGGCATTCCAAGAAAGAGATGTTATTACATTACCCAACACAGTTACTTTCCCATCATGCTGAGCCAGTGACAGTGAGAGACCTCAGAAGATATCCCTACAAATTCTCCTTTATCCACACAAAATTTTTGAATAGGCAAAAAGCACAATTTTTCCATATTAAAGCACAGAAAGTATATCACCAGAAGTGATAATCGCCAAGTTTGCTGAGAATTCACATGCCAACTTCACAGAAACCGGAAGGTAAAATTTTCAAGATATAAGACTGGAACGCAAAATCGATAAGCTCAAAATATTTATGGCACTATCTGGCAAAGACTTACCTATCCTATAATGCAACAAACTTTTTCTTTTGCGTAATTTAACCTATTACTTTCAGCACCATGTTCACTTCTTAGGTTAAGGAAGGTGGACAAATTTTGTTTATATCATCAAGGCTTGATGATATCAAACGTTAGCGCATTACTTGGAATCTAGCTCAAAAGCCTGATAAAACAGAAATATATTGCTAACAGAGGGGAGTAGTAAGAGCAAGCGAGGAACCATTATATTTCAGTGCTTTAATCTATTAGTTTATGCCTATGTAACAAACTGATCAAGCAGCCACATATGTGTTCCATATTAATCACATTGCAAGAAGATATGCCTAACTTGAATTCAAATTCAAGCTACGAGATATGGCATAGATGCAAATGTCCTGAGTTAAACATTGCATAGATAGGCACAAGTGCTCCATATTTATCACACTGCAAAAAGATATGCCTAACTTGAATCTAACTTCAAGCTACGAGATATGGCATTGATGCAAATGGCCCGAGTTAAGCATTGCACCATAGTTAGCCACACAATGCAATGTTCTTGCAGATATATAATCTATCACCTCTCTGAGGTCCTCCTATTAGCTTTTCACAATCTAAAAAACCCCAAGTAATCCAGTCAAACAAAGGGTCAAGAATACAAACCTCAATCCAAATCTTCCTGCCTGGTCTCAAGATTAGCTCCAGCACCGGCTGGTGCTCCCGAGCCCGAACCAGGGTCAGAACCAGAGCCATCCTGCCTCCTGAAGGGCCAAGGAAGCTGAATGCTAAACCTCCTGGGCGTCTGCTGACCATCGACCGAACCCTGTCCATCACCGCTAGCCTGAGTCCTGTTCTCATACTCGGGGTCATCGGTAGGCAACTCAAATCGACAAACGGGGCAGGAGTTATGCAACTGGAGCCAGGGAAGCAAGCAATCCTGATGAAACACATGCTTACAAGGCATCTGCTTAACATCGGTACCATCCCCAAACTCATCCATACAAACAGCACACTGATTCATCTCCGATTTCAACATATCCTTGGTAACCTTAACAGTGGGGAGCGCATCGATAGCAGATTTGGAAGCGGGAGGAGTACCGTAGCGGTTAGGGTCATTCTCGGCGAGCTGCTGAATCAGCTGCTCAAGACCAGGGCCAAAGAAGTAATCACCGAAATTCCCAGGCATCCGAAGATTGTTATTAGCCGGATCGGAAGGATGATTCTCGATCACGAACTGGACGTGCGTTCCGGTAGATCGTAGATGCTGGAGATGGTTCTGGAGGTAGGAAACCGGATCAAAATCTTGGTTCTGGTTCTGAGAGGTGCGTACCTGCTGCATCGAGGGGCCGAAGAAGTCCATGACGGAGGCGGAGGAAGGGGAGGAGGAAGCGGTGGTGGCGGAAGGGCCGAAAATGAGAGGGAGCAAGGTGGAGAGAGGATCGGCCATCGGGAAGAAACCGCTCGCGTTGAGATTTGGGTTAGGGTCTTCGTATTCTTCAAGAAACCCACCGTTACAGTTAGGGCAAAAAGGATCGGTGGTTGCGGAAATGGAGATGGTGACAGTTCGGTTGCACTGGTAACAGAAGAACATCTTGTCGAGAGCCGGTGGTGGTGGTGGGGGTGGTGGTGCGGTGGAGCTTGGGGGATTTCCGCCGGAAGACATGACGGAATTTTGGGTGAGAGAGCGCGAGACGAAAGAGGAAGAAAAAGGAACCGTCAGAGAAAGGAGAAGAGAGAATTTTCGTTGGTTTGTGCCCGACTCAATCACGTAAGGATTGTTTTCCAATTTGGGCTGAAGCCCATCCACGGCCCCGTGTATATTTTAATGTCCGTGTGGGTTAATAATTCATAACTTTTCCATGGATGGAAATACATAAATATATAGATCCTTTGTAGACTATAATCCTACAAAAATTGTAGACTAGTCTGCTACAAAAATTCTATAATCCTACAAAAATTCATCCCGGAGGATCTGTATAAAACATGATGGAGCATAAATATAAATCATATTTGTCGAGGTAGGCGGTAAAGTATGATGAGCCAAAGATGTTAGCTATCATATTGTTGCCTCTTGGCACCCAGTTGTAGAGGACCGAACCAAACTCTGTATATCACGTATCCAATTCTGGTTGTGGAAATTCAGTTGTCCATCTTTGAGTATCTTGTTAACAGTTTGATTGTTTCCTTCGAATACTACATGCATGCATATATCCTTCCTCATTCACTCATAGTCAGGGATGTTAATTTGGGTAAACCCAACCTATTTAAATCCATCCCATTTAAATTCATACTCATTTGTAGTCATACTCATTTAAACCCATATAATTTGTTATCCATGTAAGACCCATTTAATTTGTATTGACCCATGAGTACTCCATTTAACCCATTTAATACATTATCCATACATGTATATACATTAATATACCAATATTTATTTAAAACAAAATAAACAAATAATCAAAATTTGACTGATAAATAAAATTTGGAGAGTTATATGTTAATGGAAAGGATGATCATACAATGGTTTAATCGACCGAATTGCATAAAGATTGGATAAAAAAACATGAGTCCTACAAATGAAAATATCAAAATCTGTCCAAAGAGGACTAATTCAGACATTGTCCAGGCAATAATGTAGCCTAATTCAAGACTTTTCATCACAATAAGAGGTTACAAAATATGTTTCAGAAAAATCAACAAAAGTACAAGAAGCCAAACCACAAGCTGATAAATATTCATCGATTTAACACCGTAAGTCTTAAGATTCACAAAGGCAAATCCATAAATGTCAGTAAGAGAATCAATTCAGGAATGAGTTTATACCATGATGCAGAGATATGTGACGGCGAGTGATAACTGAGCATTGTCCTGAACTACTCGCTGTATAAAATCGTTGAACATTGTCCTGAACTACTCGTTGTGTTCTTCTGAACATTTTCCGCTATATTGTCTTCCTCTAATGAGGTACCTATAATTTTTTAATACGAGTTAGCTAATAAAATCTTCTAGTTAATACTGCAAACAAGAATGCTTCAAAAATCAGAATAAAAAGAGCAAAATGGCCATCATTCTTTATCAACAAGGCAAATCCAAAGTCAAATAATCTGTCGCCTAAAGCTACTAACTAGTGGGTGTAAAAAAAAAACATCCTAAAAAACGCATAAACAATAGTAACAAAGCTTAAGTATAGGTTTTATTTTCATATTCCGCAAAGCCTCTTAGCCAATTTCTTGTACACAATAACGCTTGAACGTTATCGAGAAGCAACCTATTTCTGTATGGAGTTAATACCCGCCCTCCAATACTGAATGCAGACTCCGAAGCTACAGTAGTAATCGGAATGCTCAGCAAATCACGAGCCATACGAGCTAACTCACCATATTTATGCCCGTTACCCTTCCAGTGTTTCAAAACATCTAACTTTCGATGTGTAATGATATTTAGCCTCTTCTCCTCTAAATAGTTCTCAAAATGTGATTTGGTGTTCACACCATTGTCGATGCTTCTTTCCAAAGCAAATAGATCATATATACATAAAAGTAACCTAAGTCAAAGCATGTGGCAAATACTACAAATTTCAGTGACTAAAAATTCAGAAAAAGTATTAGTACTTACATTATCTAAATCATCTTTCCAACGGAGACTCGGTAAGCAAAAACTCGGGAGTTGGTGGCACATCTGAAGAAGTATTTTGAGACTTGGATTTGGAACAATAATCTTCATAAAGCATCGTCAGATTCCTCCTAAGCTCTTCGGTTTTTGAAGCAGAATTAGTGGGATCCTCTTTTTTGTAAGCAGCTTCAAGTAGTTTCAACTTTACTTTTGGATCCAAAATTGCTCCCATGGCCAAAATAACACTGTAATTCTCCCAATACTGATCAAATTTATATTGCATCCTCACAGCCATTTCTTTTACATCATAATCATCACAATCTGCATACTCTTTCAACAGAACTTGAATCCTCCATACTTGAGTAAAGTAAATATTAGAAGTTGGATACTTTGAACCTGAAAATTGAGTTGTGATGACATTGAAAGGTTGTAACAAGTTAGATATCATCTGTCCACGGTTCCACTCATCTTCTGTCGGTAAATACTTGTAGTTTCTGTCATAACACGCCATACTAATAAATGCCTCCTTAAAACTCAATGCTCTAGCAAGCATTTCATAAGTCGAGTTCCATCTAGTTGAAACATCAAGTGATAAACCCTGCCTTACTTTTAATTTTTACTTTCTCTGCACAAGCTGAAAATGCAATCTTTCTTGCCTCTGATGCTTTCACATATCTGACACTCTCTCTTATGTTATGCAAAACATTTTTGGCTAACTCTAAACCTTCTTGGACTATCAAATTCAGAATATGTGCACAACAACGGACGTGCATAAACTTACCATCACATAATAGATCGCTGCCTTGTATCATCTGTAACTGACCCTTAAGAATTCTCTGTATGGTATTGTTATTTCCTGCATTGTCCATTGTAAGACAAAATCTTCTTCTCTAACCCCCACTCCTTCATGGACTCAAGAATCTTTTTAGATATTTCATCTCCTGTATGTGGAGGCTTTATGTCACAAAAAGCTAGAATCTTGCTGTGTAATCTCCACTCATCGTCAATGAAGTGAGCAGTCAGACATATGTATCCCATCACAGTAGCACGGGCACACCACAAATCTGTTGTAAAACTAACTCGACCTTGATGCTTTGAAAATACTTCTTTCAGCTTTACCTTTTCAATCTGATACCGTCTGTACACATCTAGAGCCGCAGTTTGCCTACACATGGGCTGACATTTTGGATTAAGATATTTATCCCTCTCTCTCACTTTCTCGTACTCAACATATTTAAAAGGTAGATCATGGTAGACGATTACCTCACTCCCCATCTCACGATTCACTTTCTGATCATAAGTCAATCTTGTATCCGTCTTAGGCTTCTTTACACATTTCTCTTTATGGACAGCCAAGTGATGTGTTCCATAATTTGTTTCCTGAGATCTAGTCCCCAGCTCTCCATTACAGTGAATGCATTTGGCTCGTTCCTTGCCATCTTCTCCGAACCCAATTATTACAAATGTATTCCAAACATCTGAAGTTTTGCATCTCTTTCATGTAGCTTGGGTTTCTTGAGTTTCACTTTCCGCTTGCACTTCCTCATTCACCTGAATCACCTCTCTGTCTTCTTCAATCACATTTCTATATTCCGAATATTCAGATTGAGCATTGAGGACTTCTATCGTATGAAGAGACTCCAAATCCATTCTTGGAAAAGAAAAAAAAAGGAAGATCATCTCGTAATATCCAGGCTGATTGACAACTTCCTTGTTCAGCATTATATGAACTGTCATAGTTGCATTTTAAGTATCATGAAGCTGACAGTGTCCATTTGCTCCGGGAGCTAGCACGCCTCGGCGCTTGCTCCGTTTGTTGTGGAACAAGCATTGTCCATTCAGTGGTATCATCAATAGCAATCTGGACATCCTTTAGCCATGTACTCGAAGTATTTTGATATACCAATAAGTTGTGGGACTTCCACATCCTCCATCGCATCCAGATTGGTAAGTGTTCCAACCAAGGGTTGATTGTTTTGTTGCCAGTTGTCAAAAGTGTCATGTGGATCGTGTGATAATATACAAGCAATAGGAGAGCTGCGCCATACAACTTGTACATACATGCAAGTGAAATACAAGTGTTTGAGCGTCTCATCTGCAGCACAACAACGTCGACATTGAGCGTTTGTAGTTACTCCATGATATTGTAAGGTTGAGCCAACGGGCAAACCATGGAGAGCAATCTCCAAAGAAAATGACGGAGCTTAGGAGAAATTGATAACTTCCAGAGTTGTTGTTTTTGCTGGACAGAACCCGACGGTGGTGGTGGCCGATTCAATTTTGTATGATGATATGCAAAATAGTATCCAGACTTAACCGTGTCCCAATTTTGGTGAGTCGAGAGAGAGAGAGAGAAGGAGAGATCTGATGGCGGCTTTGACGAGCGCGTTGATAGCGATAGCAGGAGTGATCTTAGGATGGATCCCGATAGAGATGGCTTGTAAGCCCTGCCTGGAGAAAGGGCGTGAAGCCATGGACAAATCTCTCAACCCCGATTACGATCCCAACGACGACCAAGACATCGTCAACACCGAGGTCCGTGCTCCTCTCCTCACCAATCTCCCTCCCTCCCCGGCGGTCAAGTCTGTCTGATCTCGACATCGGCAACATCTTTTATAATGTCTTTTATTATCTTTTAAACATCTTTTGTAATGTCTTTTATTATAGTTTTTAAACATCTTTTATTATGTTCACTTGAATGATTTTTAAACATCTTTTATTACAAACAAACAATTACAAAAAAACCAATATAAAAAAACAATTGAAATTATACGATGCTTCCATTCAAATGTAAGACTTGTACGCTAACAAATTATCAAATATGTGTTTAAAAAAAAAGAGAAAGTTGATCAAATATGTGACATCTGTTACACAAGTTCATAACCTGAAAAGTTACATGAGTCCATAGCCTGAAGATGCAGAAGATCATTGGAGGATATAATAACAAACAAGACTCTTAACTAGGACACAATTGAATTGAAACTACTAACACCTCAAAAGGGAATAACAACTAAAAAATTAGGAGAATATGGTCATAAAATTCACGGACTTCCGAAACAGCCAAAAAAAAAATCTGAACTATACGGACCGCCAATCAATCCCCTACTTATTTTTACATTTTTTAAAAACTTAAACTTTGCGTTGAGAAAGCTATTTTAGACCCCCCGTTGAGACACTCTATGAAGAAAGAGGAAATGACCACTTTGAACCGGCAATAGAAGAAGAAAAAAACGCAGAGGCATCGCCATCTCCAATCTTTAAAACTATACTTATATTAAAACTAAAAATGAAGACAGAAAAGGTAGGTGAACCGGAACTGCTGACAAATGCCGGAGGCCCTAACATGGAACGAAGAAGGAAACAGCCAAGTGAAGACGGTTACGAGAGGGACGCTGTTTCGTCGCTTAGCGAAAGAGAGAAGGAATTTTATTTGATGTAACGTATATTACTTTGTCTATTGAAATGTGTATCTTGTAATATAACCTTTTAGAAATTAAAATAATATTTTCTTAAACATTTGTAATGAATGAGATTAAGTTGAAGGCTGATGATCAGGTTCGAGTTCAGTTTTTCTTACATTTAAAATTTATTTTCCTGAAAATACGGTATTTTTATTTATAAAGAATTGTAACCAACTCGAGTTTACGACTTTCTTAACCCATTTAAAAATGTTTAGTAACTAAGAATAAATACAAAAAACCACATATTTAAAGCATAAATCGATCATTATTTATTTTTGAATAGTTGGATGAGAATTTAAGCAGTCGGGCATTGTGCAGCATGATTGATAGAAATTTAGATAACAAGCTTGTTGTCTCAGTATTATAGATACAAGAAAGGAAATTAACTATATGACCTTAGTAAAAAAAACCTAAATTAATTATACGAAACCGGTTAATCTATTTAATTTAATATTAAATGGGCCTAAATATATAAAAAATGTAATAACAAACCATTACCAAAACTATTAAACTATCAAATATATAAGTTCTCTACATTAATAATAGACTCACATGATGACGTTTTTCAAATCTACCTATTCAGTTCAATCCTATAATATTTTAATAGAGAAGTAATTTAAGTTTTTTTTGTCCACATGTCACTCATATATTTAAAGTTGGCTAATAAACAATGACGTGGACTTTAAAAATTATTTTAGAAAATAATTATTTTAGAAATTGTTGTGAAAGAGCTAGGTTTTGTGGTGAATCCCAAATCGTAGTTTGTGTTTGTTAAAATCCATCATGCAAAGAATTAAATTTGTTCCTCACTGATTTTCAATGGGGTCTCTCTTTTCAATTTTTCAAAACAGTTAAGATTTCAGCTTAGTTGTTTTCTGGGTTTCAAACAACTTTTTGAGGATGAATTCTGGATTTTCTGTTAAAATTTCTTTAGTATTCTAGGTCGATAATTGATAGTTCTAATAATTGATTCTGTCTGCCTGATCGATGATGTTATGCTTTTAATTATAGATGAAAAAATTTTAGAATAGTTAATCATGACTATTGTTCGCGAGATTTTTTTATCAATTCGTGTTTTGTACAGTTTGTTATTATGAAGAATAAGAAGAAAGAGAGAGACACACACACATGTTATGTTTCGAGAGTTAGATTGTTCTGTAAACTAATGTATTAGTCCTAATTCTCAACCTTTTGGTTGATTTTTAGCAAGCAGTAGGTGGTATAAGTTACAAAGAGGATTTGTCTCCTAAAAAGCCTATTACTTTAGCGAAACAGCGAGAACTGAGTGAGACAATGGAGAGTGAATCAGATACGAAACTTAAGAAGCAACTCTTTGATGCTAAGTATAAAGAGATCAGTGGACACAACATCTTTGCACCACCGCCTGAGATACAACCTCGGCCTGGAACAATTGGAGCTTTCGCTTTAAAAGACAACTTCAACCTCGGTTCTCCAATCGTAAGACCTTTATCTCGGTTTCTTGACATCTAATCCAAGTAACTATCCTGATAATGCTCTTATTATATTGTTCTGCAGCCTGAAGAAGACTCATCTGTGAAGACATCAAAGAAGAGTTATGACAAGAAGTTCGCAGAACTTTCAGGGAACAATATATTCAAAAAAGATGCGACATCAACTTCTGCTGAGAAACATATGAGTGAAGCAAAGCTTAAGGAGATAGGAGGGAACAACATATTTGCAGATGGTAAAGTAGTAGAGGCAAGAGACTATCTAGGCGGTGTGCGTAAACCACCAGGTGTGAGACATGCATTGCACTAGCCTAAAACACTCTCTCTTTTTCGGTTACGATATTAACTCTCTGAAAACCGTGATTGATCGGTGTGTGGTATTGTGTCAAATCCCCAAACACTTCAGCTCAGAGTGTGATTTGTATTACGCAGTTTCGTCAGTTATGGTCATTATTATTGTGTTTTGAAGCCGTTAGGTCTTCTCTCTAATGTATCTCCTGTAATACTTAAAACAAGTTCAAGCTTAAACTTTTCGAAGATTATTTATTATTAGTATTCTTAGTTACTAGACTGAGGATGTTGCTTGGGTCAGAAGCAATTTTTTTTCCGGGTTTGTCAAAAATTGGTAATAGGTGTTAGTAGTTTCTAGCACAACGTAGGCTAACTAGTCGGATTAGAGTTTTATCAATGTTTTTAATATACAATATTCATAATATAATACATAGGATAATTTTTTTTTTTTAACTCAAAATCTGCACATGGTGCGTGACGGGCATCTAAATGAAATAAAATAAATCAAAACACACATACCAATCACTTATGTAATACACATATTAAGATTTTTTTTTTTAATTAAGGTTTTGGTATCTTTATGGTTGAAGTCTGATAAGTTTATTCTTAGTTTAAATTTACACTTCTGAACTATGATATATTTGTTACAATAATATGGTGTAATATTCATTTACACTTTAATATATCTGGAAATAAACATAGCAAATGATTTAAAAGAAAACAACACATCATCACTTTTAACATATAATGATAAATATATTACAAATAGCATAGATATATAAGATATATAACCGTCCGCGCACGGTGGAGACCAATCATCATTCTCTATAAACTTTTGTTGTCCAACCATGAAATTCATTGTTCATTTTTTTGTGTGTGTGAAAGATAAAAGTATAATGTTTTTATGTGATCGACAAGTGTACTTTTTACTTCGCCCTTATGCCCCGACAAGGGCACAAGGAGAAGCAAAGTAAAAAGCCGGACCGATCATTCTTCTAAATATACATGTCTATTTTTAATTTTTTGTTATTATTAACGATTTAGTATCTTTATGTTTTCTCTGTTTTATCTTAAAATCTTCAAATACTACCAAAGTCTGATTAAAAAAAAAATTCTTTGAATTATGGTGCATTTGATACAGTAATGTTATGCAATATTTATCTACACTTAATATTGATAGAGTACATCATACAAATTTGTAAAAGTACCATATGTAATACATTGTATTATAGAATTATGTTTAATTTTGTTTTTGTAANTATGTAATACATTGTATTATAGAATTATGTTTAATTTTGTTTTTGTAATTTATACTAAAAATCTTCTTAGCTTTATGGCCAATCATTCTTCCGATGCACATGTTGTATATTTTATTATTATTTTTTAGCGATTTGATATTTTTACGTTTTTTTAATTTATCATGAGATGTTCAAATATGATTGAATTTCTATAAGTTTTTTCTTATAACTTTAGAAAACGTTGGATTGTTTTTACCGAGATAAGTGTTATCTACTGGACAACTTTATGTAGCACTATTGTTGGTTAAGTCTAGAACAAGAGTAAATATAGGTTAAAACTGAAACGAGAAATGTTGTGTACCAAAAAATCTTCTAGAATGTTGGTTAGAACAAGGGTAAGTCTACTGATTTGCTTCTTTTGTTCGTTGTTTTCTCTTCGTTTTATAATTCTTTGTTATTTTCTACTGTTGACTCAAATGTTATAAATGTTTTTTACATCTTATAATAGAATAATTTTTTATCTTGAAATCGTGTATTTTTTAATAAAAATATTGGCAGTCCGCTTATGGTGTGTTCTTTTGTTATTTTCATCCCTTGCTTTGTTTCTATTACATTACATTTCTTTGCTTTTGAGACTTTTTGTTCACCTACAAACACATAATACAAATGAAAAGAATATCCAATTTATTACATGTTATTATATAATTATGTATTTTTAAAAATAAAATATTGGCAGCCCGCCCAGGGTGCGGACCAAACACATGGTTAGATTTATAAGAATATACGCTGTACAATTGTTTTATTTTCTAGCCTTAACAAAAAAATTGACGACCATGACGAGTAACTAATTGTAGATTCGATACGAAAGTCGAACACTGTAATTTCTCCATTTCCTCTGACTTTATGAACATAGATTGTTTCCCCCTTTTTTTAATTTGATTTCTCTTTTGTTTAGTGATGAAAAAACCAATGATTAATTGGGCGGATCTTCCGTTTGAAATTATTGTTTTGATATTCATGCAGTGTAGCATGGTTGAGATTTTGGAAAGTGTTAAAAAAAGTGTGTAAATCGTGGTGTTGGGTTTCTAAACATCCATCAAATTGGATGAAAATTGACATGCAAAAATTTCAATTGTATGTGCCATGAAACTGTTGATCACAGCAAGGGTGGTTTGATTGATCGAAATCTATATCAGCGACTTTGGATTTGATGATACCGTCACTTACATTGCGAACATGTTTGCTTATAAAAGTGGTTGTTAACGACAAATTTTTAACGTTTAGACAAACCAATCTGTATTCTGTCGTCTTAAGGATTTATTAATTAGGAACTCTTTGTACATAATAAATTAACCATTATAAAACAAACATCACATAAAATATCAAATATTTTTAAAACAAATAATACAACTAAAGTATTAGGGTTAAATTAAAGTTCCGAATGAGTTCCCGCGCGATGACGCAGCGGGTTAAATTAAAGTTTCGAATGAGTTCCCGCACACAAATGAATTCACCCCCTTTCCTTCTCCTCAGCGGTCACAGATTTCTAAAATTCGGTGACCGGCCGGAGGTAGATCCTTCAGCACCTCTGCCGTCCACCCTCCCCTCTTTTCTTTTTGTTTTCGTTTGTTTTTTGGTTTTGTTGTGGTTTCTCTGAAATTTGCACTACAAGAAAACACGCCGTTTGCGAGGGAAATTTGCGACGGCTT
>OVAP01003690.1:0-16087 GCA_900406295.1 Aurinia saxatilis
ATCAGAATCTGGCCTTAGTTTCCCGTTTTGGTGAGTGGAAGTTGTCGTAATCGTTAGTTCTAGTTTTGGCCAGAATACGGAAAAGGTGTTTTCGTAAAGATAAACCTTTGGTTAGGTCAACGCGTGAATCAGGGATCTTTATCTTGTTATTATAGTCTAGGGTCAAGTATGGTTTCACTTGGTAACGAGCTGGAGTTGGTCATTCGGACTTGAACAACGCAGTGGCAGCCCACTAATATTGTCCACAAGGCAATGTCAGGAACAATGGCTTGGACAGAGGTCATACTTAACAAGCCAAGACACCCGATACATGTCTCACAAATCAATCCCGTTGTCAACATTAATTCCCGATGGTCTCTTCCCACTATTCCACTCGTTAAATGTAATGTGGATGCAAGTTTCAAAGGTGACACCAATCCGATTGGATTAGGCTGGCTTATCCGTGATCACACCGGCAAATTCCTTGCTGGATGAGCATTTGCTATAATACATGTCCGACTGCGTTGGAGGCTGAAGCATTAGGCTTCATCCAGGCCTTGGCAGGTGTCTTGCAATGTGGTCATATTCATGTTCAATTTGAGTCTGATTTCCAAATTTTCGTGGATATGATTAATAGAAAGAAGAAAAATACTCACTTTGATCCCATCCTAAGAGTATGTACAATGGTAGGGGTTACTATCTATTTTTAATTATTAAATTTATTACTATAATAAATTTGAGGTTCTAAACCCCTCCCAACAACTCTTAAATAAGAGACTTTATCTTGTTTTTAATTTCTGAAATAATAATTTTGATTTATTTTGAATGAAAAAAAAGACTAAGAATCCCTCTTAAAACTCACCATTGGACATGCTCTAATGGATATATGGTGGTGGTTATCGAAGTTTTACAATGCCACTGTTCGTTATATTAGTCGGAATAATAATAAGTTTGTGGATGTCTTAGCGCATAGAGGACAATCCCAGGATCAGCCGTTAGTTTATTATAATATACCTCATGTTTGTATCTATCGACAAGTTATTACAAATTCTATGTAAAACTTTTTTTTATATATGAAATGCAAGTTGTTCAAAAAAAAAAAAAACCGATAACATGAGCAAATGCATTGCAGCAGTTCAAAGATCATTTATTAAGCATAGAAAACCAAAACTTTATAAAAGAAGTGAGTGAGAAAAAGAAGCAGATTACAATGTAGATCACTGAACCACATGAAGGACTTGATTATGTTTATCATGTAATGACACTACAAAAAAAACTATGATTTTGCATCATTTATTTAGTATCATTTGCAAATGATGTTAACATTTTATAGTTTATATCATTTTTTGGTCGAATGATGCTAGTTACAGTTTTGTTGCATCATTTGTGTTATAACTGATGCAATCTACCTTTAATATTAAAAAGAAAACAGAAATAACATTTAATATTTTGTTTCCAAAATTCCAAAATCCCTAAACCCCCAAATCCCAATTTTGTTGCTCTCACCGTTTCTTCGTCATCACCTTCTCTAACTTCAAATTTTTTTAACGAAGTTGATATCAATTTCTTCGTTATCAGTTTCTTCAGACGAAATCGGAGTCAAAAGATGGAGAGACTATCGAGTATCAAATGGAGGCAAAACAGTCTCTCAAAGGTAAGCGTCGAAGCAAATTTCTTAGGATTATTGATTCGTTCGTTCCGTTCGATTCTTCTTCGTTTTGTTTTCAGATGGAGAAGTACGAGCGAGTTTTGAAGCCGAAGGATGAGACACCGATTGCTGAGAACGTGATTCGTATTGAAGACATTCTCGCTAAAGCTTCACATCCGTATCGAGAAGCAACGTCTCTTGAGTATTGGTATTGATTTTGAATTCGTCATTCGAAAATTTCATCATCTCAGTGTCTAATTTTGGCAATTGGATTTCAAATTCTATGATTTGATTTATGAGTTTAATTCATGGTTGAATTGATGGATGTTGTATGATTGCTATCATTGTCAATTCGTATTTGCTTCATGTGTTTAGTTATAGAGTTTTTTTCTGCTTCATTTTCTTAAGAACGGACAGTAATAAGTGTTGTTGAGATCTAGAGAGAGTTTGAGAGTGTGTAATTTAGATTGCACCAAACGTTAAACTTAAATACAAGTGAAGGTGTGATGGGAAGTGAGGAAGTAAGTTCAGAATGGATGTGAGGAAGTAAGTTCATAATAAGTGAATGTGCAGATGTATAAAGGCACCGATGCTCTTTGGTTTAATAAAAAAACAATAATGCTTTAGATGGTGTAGATGCTAAGGAGATATCTTGTAAACATGATTAATGTTTTGATATCATCATGATTGCTTGCTTGTGTGGCTGCAGCTGCGTAACTTGTGTCCTGTTTGGAAAAGCTAAGGTCCACTTCAGCAAAGAAGAGTAACAATCTCTATAAGACTTCTGGTAATTTTCACTCACTTTTTTTGTTTTTTGATATTTCATTTTAGTAATATAGCTATTTCTAGATGACTCATTTTGATATTCTTCTTGCAGTGGCTTAGATAGAAAGTGGAAAAAAATGAGATGGATGGTATCAGTGATGATATCCGCTATATCGCTAAAGGTCCTTCGGATAAAGTTCTGAAATTCTCGTCATATGATGTTAATGGTTATAAGTATGGATTTTTAGAGTTGCTTAGTTAAGTTAATTCTGGTTTTTACTCTATTTATTCATGTTTTGGTTCTGATGTTTGTTGCGGTGTTATTGACACTTGTAGGAACGAAACTACAAAGAAGCTCTTGAAGCTTTCAATGAAAAGAACAGGGAGAAGGTGCAGCTAAACACCAAGCTAAGGGAGGTTAGTCAAACAAATGCTCAACTCTTTTTTGTTTTGATTATAGAAAACGTGAATCTTGTTTTGGATGTTTGGTTCATCTGTTCTAGTTGTTGTTCTGCTTCTCTCTGTTTTATGTTATCATCTGGTCTTTTCTTTCACATTATCCTTCCTTGTGTGATTATGACGTTAAGATGACTGTTGCCCCGTAGCTCTGTTCCAATACATGCATCAAACACCAATAATTTTGTTATTTAACTCAGATAGTTTTCTAATATAGCAAGTGTCTCACTAGTTTTTCTATGTGTTGTGTTGTTTCAGGAGCAACTAAATGTTAAAAAGAGAATGAGAAATATGCAGGGAGCGTTAGTAAAAGATAGTTTTCAAAGACTTGGCTAGTTTTATCAAATCAATATCACTGGGAGCTGAAAGCATTTTAATCTCCTTAAAGGATTTAACTGATCTTACTATTTGAGTTTGGTTATCAGTGTATTTTCAGACTTCAAACACTTTAGTATTTGAATTTGAATGATGTATTTGCATATTTGAATGATATATTATCTTACCTGGTTTGTTAATATTTATGTCTATTTATAAATATTCATTTCATATTACTTAAAATTAAGTGATTTTTAAGATATTGCTAATACTAATTTTTAATATCATTTGTAAAAAAATATGCAAAATTAATTATTTAACATTATTTCTGTAAATGATGCTAAAATTAATATTAACATTTAAGAAAATGATACTAAATAGGATTTATAGTGTCATTTATAAAGTGATGCTAAATTTGATTTATAGTGTCATTTTATACTTAATTATTTTAGTGTCATTGAATTTAGCATCATTTGTGAAAATGATGCTATAATTCAAGCATCATTTAAAAACTGATGCTAATTTAAAAAAAATGATGCTAGAAACCAACATTTTTGTAGTGTAAAATGTAAGGGTAAGAAGATTACTGTCACTCATTCACATTTCTTTTTTTACAAAAAGTACATTTTAGTCATACCCATAAATGTAGCAAGCTTTCAATTTTCAATTAGAACTGATTCAACTTGGGAACCATTCCCAAGCTTGGAACTTCCAAACAGGAAATAAGAAGACCATCCTGATTGTCCAGTCTTTTGGAATCTAGTTTTTGTCAAATTATTGAAATTTGTTTGTAATATAATATATGAGAATTATCAAAGATTTAAAGTTATAAATATTGTAAAAGATATATATATATATAAAATTTTGTGAAACATAACTCAATTTATTCTTACATGAAAACACCTTAAATCTTAAAACACAACATCACTAAATATTTTTATTAAAAACTATAACAACAAAACCTCACCGATGTATTAAGTTGACGGTAACCAAACTCCACTCATAAACAAAACAAAAGCACTCCAGACGCCCGCACGCACAAAAGTTACATTACGGCAAGGCTGGACGCTAAAACCTTTTTGGCGGAGGGAAAATATGTCCTAAAGAAACTGGATGAGTCAAGGGTGGGTTAATCTCACCGAATGGTTTTCTCTCTGGAGGAGAAGGGGCTTTAAGTGAATTGTTTTCGGTTGGGACATTATGGCACCTCTCCGAGACAGTTTTTTTACATAATGGAAAAAGGGCATCAAGTGAACTTTCACACCTCTGCGAGCCAAGTTTTCTAACTTGAGGAGAAGGGGCATCAAATGAATTGCTTTCGGTTGGGACATACCCCTGCGAGCCAAGTTTTCTAACTTGAGGAGAAGGGGCATCAAATGAATTGCTTTCGGTTGGGACATACCCCTGCGAGCTAGGTTTTTCACCTAATCGAAAAAGAGCATCAAGTGAACTGGTTTTGGGTGGGACACTATTGCACCTCTGCAAGCCACGTTTTCTAACTTGAGGAGAAGGGGCATCGAGTGAATTGCTTTCGGTTAGGACATTACCGCGCTCCTGCGAGCTAGGACTTTCACCTAATCGAAAAAGGGCATCAAGTGATCTGGTTTTGGGTGGGACACTATTGCACCTCTGCAAGTCAGGTTTTCTAACTTGAGGAGAAGGGGCATCAAGTGAATTGCTATCGGTTAGGACACTACCGTACCCCTGCAAGCTAGGTTTTTCACCTAATCGGAAAAGGGCATCAAGTGAACTGGTTTTGGGTGGGACACTACCATCAACTAGTCTTTGTGCCCCGGGACCCTTTGTTCTTCCTAAAATCTCACTTGTATCTTCCTTCATGGTTTCTTCGGGACCCCTTTTTCCTCCTGAAACTTTAGTCGTAACTTCTTTCGTGGTTTCCTCAAGACCCCTCGTTTCTTCCGGAACCTCGCTCCTAACCTCATTAACGGCTTCCTCGTGATCTCTTACTCTTCCTGAAACCTTACTCCGAACTTCTTTCATGGATCGTTTGGTACCCTTTGTTCCGGATTCCTTGCTTGCAACGTCTTGCATGCTTTACTTATAAAACCTAGGAGATTTTGTAGTGATATTAGTTACTTTGTGACATCTCAGTTACTTCTCCTACTAGTCATATATAAGAAGTCTTCTGCTCAGACCCAAAAAAGAGCCTTCTGCTCTACCTTTGCTAGTGGAGTTTGCTTTATCCATCCGTAATAAATATAAAGTATAAGAAAATGATTACAATTTTAATTAGTGGAGGTTTGATCAATGTATCCAGCCATCATATATACAAAGTGTAATCCTCTCGCTTTTTTATTTTTTCAATCCCAAGGGCTTTATCATTATACTTTTTTTTCGTATTTCCCTTTGAATAAATATACATCTCAAAATTTGAAGTATATATCGCAGTGTTGGGATATTAATCCGAAACTTTATACGTGAAATATCTAATCTAATATATAAATAATATCCAACTCCAGTTAATTGTAGTGATAGTAGGTACTTTGCGACATCCCAGTTACTTCACCTACTAGTTATATATAAGGTCTTCTCCGCAGACTAAAAAAAGGAGCCTTCTGCTCTACTTCAGCTAGTGGAGTTTGCTTTACCCATCCATAATAAAGATAAAGTACGTATAAGAAAATGTTTACAATTTTAAGTAGTGGAGTTATAATCTATGTATCCAGCCATCATAAATGCAAAGTTTAAGAAAAGTCTATGAGAAAAATTTGGAAACTGACATATTGATTAGATCGATTGAAATTACGTTAAAAGAGATTGCGTTGACACTAATAACAACTCTTTTGGATTTTTCTCTAACTGGATCTCAATAAGTTTTCTCTTCTTTGATTCTAGATAATCTCTCTTTCCTTTGGTTTCGAATCCGTCTTTGTTGTCGTAACCATAAGCTATTTGTAGCCAGCGTCACCATCATCGCCATAATTGCCATTGTCGCAATCGTCGTCATCATCAAATAAGAAAAATTCGTTGTCGCATAGAATAATTTCTCTCATGTCGTTGTCGTCGAATTTTGATTTGCGCGATTTTCAATTTTGATTGGATTGGAGATAAGATATGATTTTGATTTTTTTGAGAATTTAAATAGAACGGTGAAATAGTAAAACACAGTAAAAACAAAGTGGTAATTTGGTAAAAAAAATGTTACTGGTTAGAGATGGTATCTTACAAAATTCCCCAATTTTGTAACTATGAAAACTAAAAAGGCTATAAAAAGCACAATGTGTTATTTTTACATAATTTTAATGGAAGTGTAATACTTTGAAATATCTTAAATGAAAGGTACTTTGAATTATTTTATATGAAAGGTTCCTTGAAGTCTCCTAAATGAATGTGTTCTGTCACCTATATATCAACAAAATATTAATTACTTATTGTTGCAAACCTTTTCTTTTTCATGGTGGATAGTGAGGACTCTGGGAAAGTGATGTATGATATTTTGGGAGCATTAATTAGTTGCACTTCAGAATGTTCACACGCTTGACACTGAGAAATATGGATATGGATAATTAGTTGCACTTCAGCATTAACTATTTTCTTTTTCATCGTGGATAGTGGGACTCCTTTTGTGATAAGCGGATCTCTCTATGTACTGCATCTTAGATTATGCATGTATACATTATTAAGGTGAGTTGTAAAGTTGACGGTCAACAAACTCCACTCACTATAAATAAAACAAAAGCACTTGACAAGTCCGCATGCACAAATTAAAAATTATAAGCGGATATCTTCTTTTTATATGTGTAGGATATTTTTTTATGTGTAGATTAAACTAGGTTGATGTACGTACTCCTCGTAGATATATGGATAATGTATATGTTTTGGAGGTGGTGTTGCTAGGGTTAGTCGAAAATATCGAGAAAAAAATGTGTTGTATTGTTTCAGTGATTCAGAGGCAAATCGCGTTACTTGCTTGAACACAAGTCTGTTTGTTGGAACAACATTTTGTTTTAAGACTTTGTGTAAGATTAGAGATTGTTCGGTAAAAATTAAGATTGTTTTAGACTCTGTGTAAATCCAGTTAAGAGTATTGTAAACATCTTAAAGATTTCTAATATATCTTGTATATTATCTTTTCAATGCCTTTTCAATTGGTATCAGGGAGGACATCTGTAAAGAGCCCGACTCAACAAATGGGTGAAGACTCTGGGAAAGTGATGTATGATATATTGGGAGCATTAATTAGTTGCACTTCAGAATGTTCACACGCTTGACACTGAGAACTATGGATATTGAAAGGTGAATATGAAGGCAATAATAGGGATTGACGAGGATGCTTGGACAATTGTCGAAGATGGCTATGAAGTTCCGCAAACTGAAAGAGAAGGTTCCATTATCATGAAACCAAAGAATAAGTGGACAAAACATGAGAAGAAAGGTACAATGCAAAAAAATGTATCTACTATTTGTAAATCAGTTAGCAAGAATGATTCAAGAGTGTTCAACGCCAAAGAAGCATGGGACAAACTTCATAACATGTTTGAAGGAACCAAAAGAGTGAAGAAATCACGAATTAATAGTCTAGCTTCTCATTTTGAGAATCTGAGAATGGATGAGAATGAAACAATTACTGAGTTTAGTGCTAAATTGTGTTCTAATTCTAATGAAGCTCCGGTCATAGGAATTACCTACAAGGAAAAACAAAACTTGTCAATAAGTTACTGTGTTGTTTACCTAAGAGATTTGAAGCAACAAGGACTGCTAAAGGGGTTAGTTTTGACATGGATGAGACTTCCTTTGATAAAATTGTGGGGGTGCTACAACTATACGAGATGGAACTTAAGGAGAAATAAGTGATTTCAGAGAATTCCAGTAAGTTAAGTCCAATAGTGAGGAATTACAAGATAAGACTACAATGATTAGAAGAAACAATGGACTCACTTGTGAAGAGGGTTGACAAAGTTTTGTAGGAAGTCGAAACAAAACCTAAAGGATCCTTTGTAAGTGAGCATAATGTATACAAACTACAAAGAAGGGTGAATTTGTCAACTACCTAGGATCTGGAAACTTAATAGCAAAAGAGAAAAAGTTGGGAAACTTTGCAAAATTAGGAAGAGAGGGGTATGTCAAAATGACAAAAATGTCTTTCACTAAAAAAAAACGCGAAAATATCAATAAAATGTAATAATATACCATGCTATTTTATTAAATGTCATGACATTTTGTCGATTTTTTTATAACAATAAAATCATGTATAGTTTTTTAAAATAACATGTTATTTGTTCCCATAACATGCTATTAGTCTGCATACATGTAATCTTGATAGATAATATATATCGAGATATATGACTTTCATTTAATTTGGATACATAACATGTTATTTGTCCACACAATATTTTATGTATGAATGTATAAGAAGATATATATATATTTGTATGTCATGTAATTCTAATAAATAGCATGTTAATTTTTAATGGTATAACATGTCATTCTAATAAATTTAATGTTATTCTGTTCGCATTCCAAATCTCAATCCAAAGTAAAAAAAAAAAACAAGAATCGGAGAAAATAGAATTACATCAACACAAAGACGACATCTCAATCATGTTATCACCATTTTTCAGGGTTACTAAATGTGAAATAGAACTTACATCGACACAGAGACGACAAGCTCTATCAACAACATCAATGGCAACTTCAAGCTCTTTATGATACTTAGCTTGGTGCTTCGGAAACTGAAGACTCGACCTGAGGGACAAATCGAGAAGTAAAAATGGAGAAATCTACGGAGCAACAGAAGTAGAAGATGGAGAAATTGATTTGAGGAAGAAAAAGAGAGAGATGAATTGAGATACTTCCGTCATCTTGCCCCCAAACAGTTGATGTCGAAAATATTACAAATTTTCCACCGCCCATATTGCAAATTATTTACCACGACATGGGTATTCCATATAATTTCTCTACAAAGAAACAAGAGGAAGAAGAGGTGAATTACAATGCCACGAATGTCAAGGATTTGGACACACTAGACCTGGATGTCCAAATAAGAAGAAGACAAAGATTCAGTGATTAAGTTGTAAATGATATGGACACACAAAAGTCTAGTGTGTCAATGTGATAAAGAAAAAAATCATGTACACAAAGGCTGGGATCGTGAAGCAAGTGCAGATGATGAGTTATCTAATTGTATGGCGTTGCCTACCTTTATGAGTGACGAAGAAAGAAGCGAAAAATTGTATTTTAATTTTGTTGCTGGAACAGGCAGGGATTATTCCAGCACGAGCAATGAGTCTAAAAGTGATCAAGATGATGATTTTTAAGCAAAACTTAAGTTGATGTATGAAGACTGGATGAAAAAAAGGAAGGAGAACTTTAGTATGGCGGAGAACAAATTATCCTTGCATACAAAAGTGGAGAAACTAGAAGAGGATTGAATATGGAAGCTACTTGTCCGGCTTGTGGTTTAGCTCAAGAGACGATTTGTCATGTCTTTTTCAGTTGTCCAATAACTGCTGAAGTGTGGGAGTTTTAGGGATTGAACGTTCCACCTAATGGCTTCTCCCCTACATCGGTGTTCCTTAACATCCATCTCTTAGCTTCTCAAGATAACAATAATGACAACACACTGTCTTTTCCTTGTCTCCTATGGCAACTCTCGAAGTCAAGAAATAGTTGGTTTTTTAGCAAACTTCACACACAACAGAGCTTATTTTCGAACGAACAAAGGAGGATTGTCAAGTATGGGTAGCGGTTAACTATGCTGATGTTGTGGGTTTGAATAGCGCTTCTTCTCGAGCCTGGAGGAAGCCCGTCTCACCTAAGATTAAATGTAACTTGGCGAGTTAGTGGGCCCATCAAAATAAACTTAGTTGTGTGGGTTAGATTGTGAGCAATCACTATGGGACTCCACTATTTCAAGGTTGAAATGCCTTTGACGTCCACTCAGAGATAAGACTTGAGTAAGAGTTGAGGGGTTCTTTTGGACTGCATCATGTATGTCCCACCTTCATCTTCAAAACGTTATTTTTGAAATGTCAGATGCTCAAATGAAGGACGCTTTATCTCGTCCTTCTCATTTTCCATCCGCTAGAGCTTTATTAATCAAGATATTTGCCGCTCTACATACGTTGCACGACTGGTCTTTAATTCTTGTCGATTCATCTGCTAATCATGTAGCTCTTCATATGGTGATAAGTGTCACAAAGGACTATCGTTATCAATCTTACAGTTATCAATCTTACACTGTGAGTCATGGACCTGTTTGGCTTGCTACTTAAATAGCTTTGGATAGGGCAAGTCAAACTCTTTGGTTCTTTGTCGTATCTTCTATTCTATTGTTATTTTCCTATTAGTTTGGGGACCTTTATTTGCTTTGTAAGGTTTCATGCCATTTTTCTCATTTAGAATAATATCTTCGTTGTGATAAAAAAAATGATTCTTATAAAAACTGGTTGGGAATAGTATGTCCTTACATATTTCACAATTTAAGATAGGCATGGTAGCTTGCCCCCTAGTGCCTTCTTTCATCTGCATCCTTCCTTAAAAATATTTTAATGCCATATACCTTTTTTATCAAAAAAAATCCACAAAAAAATTCCAGCTAAATTTTGACTAATTTCCAAATTACCAATTTTTCTAATACCTAAAACAATTCTCTAATTAATACTTTCTTGTTGTCTTTGCGGATGGAGAAATCTTTTCACCGAAGAAAATGAGATACAAAACTTCAGCATATGAAATTTAGGTGGCTAGTAGATCTTATTATATAAAGTTGAGCGCGTTCGACGAGAACTCGACACGTATGCGGTAATTAAATTCTATGATTGATCCACATGTCATTAACAAAAATTAGTTTTCCTATTCTTATTATTTCTATTTTAAAGATAAATTCTTAACATAACAAATTGATTAAAAAGGTAATTCTCTCGATTTGTTAATTATTTTTATTTTGAAAAAAGAAATATTAGAAAAAGGACAATAAAAGGTTTTAAAGATAAATATAAAATTTGATTAAAACGAAGTATTCCCCTTAATTTTTTAGTTTGCAAGAAATAAATAATCCTAAAGTGTTAATTTGCAAAAAAGCAAACCTATAGTGTTGTCTATCAAATATTATTTCATGGACGTTCAGTTAGAAAGTTTTTTATTTTCCTTTCTGTTAATAAGATAAGGTTTGGACATATATATGGTAATTTTTCCATTGTGATTTTAAATTTGGATTATAGTGGATGTTTTTGGTACGACCACAATTTTAAGTTCATGATTATTTTGAAAAAGGAAAATTAGAAGAAAAAACATATTAATTTGTTAATTATTTGTATTTTGAAGAAAGAAAAATTAGAAAAAGACAAAAAAAAAACAAAAAAAAAAACGTTGGTGATGGCACAACACCTAAGCCAACCTCAAATGATGAAAGAGGAATCGGTACAAATAGATAAGAAGTTAAGTTGCTATTGGAAAGAGATGGAGATACTATAGAATGCATCACATAATTTATATATGATGATTTTCCAAAATCATATAAAGATAATGATTATTTTTTGGAACGTGCAATTCTTACTCGAAGAAATAACACAATACAAAAAGTGAATAAACACATGTTATCTTGCCTAGAAAGAGAAGCAAAGGAATATTTGAGTATTGATACTATCGGTGATGACAAAAAAAAAGTGGCAAATCAACATAGTTTTTAAATGATCTGAAATTTTCAGAACTATCTAACCATGGACTAACCCTGAAGATAGGTGTGCCAATAATGCTTACTAAGAAATCTAAATTAAAGAGAAGGGCTTTGCAATGGTACAAGATCAGTAGTAACACGACTCAGCAAAAGGATTATCGAAGCAGAGATACTTATCAGAAGTTATGAAGATAAAACATTTCTAATTCCTAGAATAATTCTCACACCAACATATACAAAATGACCTATTAAACTAAGGAGACACCGGTTCCTAATACGGGTCTGTTACGCAATAACTATCAACAAACGCCAAAGTCAAAGCTTCAAGATAGGTTGTTTATATTTGCCAAATTCAGTTTTCTCTCACGTTCAATTATATGTTACATTATCAAGGATGACAACTATCTACTGTGGGCTTAATATTCCAGATGTTGGAACAAAATAATCTGGCAATGATGTTTTAGAGAACATTGTATATCAGGAAGTTTTCAACAACATATGCATATAAAGACAATACCTATTTAACATTTTATGTTTCTCAACCTTTATTTATTTTTATCTATTCTGATTTATTTACTTATTTTTACAAGTTAATAAAGTAAATATTAAAATTATTATTAAGCATACATGTCATGTCTTTTTAAACTATTGTATAATATTAATTAAATGAAACTAAAAAAAATATTTAGATTAGTATATTGTCAAGAAAAAGAATTTAATCATAGTTTCTAAATTATTGTATAACATTAATTATATCATTTCAACAGATATCTTAAAAATATTTGTGCAATGCACAGGTCCTAATCTAGTTTCACTATAAAATTCACCATCTTCTAAATATAAATGGGAAATTCTATAAAAAGGGGCTTTTCCCGTAGTTGATAAGAAATTGTTTTTTTTTTTAGGTGGTACATAATAACCGAATTAGCTTTAATAAACAATCAATTTTTTTTCAGATCTGATTTTTTTTCCAAACAATTGATGGTTTTCATAAACCATCTACATCGATGTCTTTCGTTGATCAGACATCGTCAATGCTTTGATTCCTATACATAACCATCGACGGTTCGTCGATTCCAAGAATTAGCCATTACCAATTGAGTGCTTCGTATATTAATCCATCGTCGATTGTTTTTTTCAGTTTTCTGGGTTGGTTTTCGTCGGTAATGGGAAGAAGAATACAATTCATGGTTTTGTTTTTTTTAAATAGATAATCAACAAAAAAAAAAAGAATATGTATTCTGCGTGATTCCTGATGCCTAATACTAACGTTTTAGAACATGTTTAGAATTTGTATTCTATGAAACTTGGTATTTAGAATACATATTATGCAAAATATGTATTTTATAATACGTATATTGTTGTGTCGGATCGGGGGCTCACAAAATGTTGGAGAAATTGATACATTAGACACTTTAAATGGGTTAGCGGTTTCCATTTTAAACTACATTTAGAATACATATTCTGCATAGAAAAGTTAGAACTTAATTTTTTTTTTGTCACGACTTAAGCACTCGTGGAAAATTCTAGGGTTGAACAATATTTCTTCTTCTTCTCTACGGAAATTCTAGGGTTCATTCATATTTTCGAATATAAATTCGATGCAAATCTATTTTATATGTGGTGTGGTTCTTAAAGATCATCTCGCAAGACGGGTGGATGTTTGTGATAAACATTATCAAGAGAACATGAGTGGGACACTAAACACTCCCAAGCAAGATTTAACTACTTAAACGTAGGCCAAGTAATTTAAAGTCTGACCAGATAAATTTACTACACTACATTTATTTACGACGAGTAAAAAAAGTGCCAAAATATACTAGGGAAGCAACATGGTACATAGACGGGAAAAGGTCTCATGGACCAGAGCATGTTTTGGGACGGAAAAAGTACTGTGGCCCGTACTTTTTGGCCCAGGCCCGTACATCCACGGTACTGCATAATTGCGACGGGAAAAGTACCGTATGAGTGAGGACAAAAAGACGGGAAAGATCTCGTGGTCATTCACTATAAGAAAACACAGCATTTGCGACGGAAAATTGCGACGGACTGAGAACGTCGCAAATGTGCGACTACTTTGCGTTTAAAAAAATGAATTTGTCGCTAGATCGTCGCATTAGCGGGGAAAGGATTTGTCGCAAAGTCGTCGCAATATTGTCAGGGATCGGCGACGCATTTGCGTCTAAGTGTAAATTTGCCGCAATGTCGTCGCAAAGTTGTGACACATGTACTTGGATATGAAGGAGAGTGTGATCTGCGACAGATTTTGTTGTGGACTTGCGAGGCACCGACGTGCCATCGCAAATCAGAAGCAAATTTGTGATGCATTTGCTTGTTTTGGTAGTTACAACGGTAAGTGGGTAGAAAACGTTTTAATGATTTTGACATAAATGTTTATTTGTCGCAAGGGCGTCGCAAGTTTGAAGCACATCTGTAGCAAATGCGTATCAAATTCGTAGCAGCCAAATCAGAAATTCTATAAATACAGACCCGAGAGATTGCGATGAAAGTCACCAAAAAAACATCAAAAGAAAAAAAATGAGTGTAGAAAAAAAAAATTTCTTAGATTTTTTAGAGTGAAACCTCTGAAGTTTGTAGTTAGATTGATCGAGGATATCTATATTGGAGAAATGTCATGGGAACATGATATTTATAGTGTTCGGGCATGGATGTACAACTGTTGAGATGCAGAGACCCGTGAAGTGCGGCAGGGGTACAAGGATGAGCTTCAACAATTTTTTACGCAAGAAACTAATTACCAGCGACAGTTCACGCAAAATTACGGTACGGATATCAAAATAATTTTGTCCTTGCGTTAAATGTCAGTATGTTCCTTGTAGGCATCCTGATACAATTTACAAACATTTGATCACCCGGGGGTTTTTGCCAAATTATTATGTGTGATTTTTCCATGGTGAAGATTTTGTTGTTAATGTTCTTGGTAGTTCATCAAGTAGGCATAATAAAGTTGGAGATGAACATATGAATGATCAGAATTATGAAGGTCAATATAATGATCAGTCGAATCAATACGGGTATGGAAATTATATAGATGGAAATAGATTTCATGACATGGTAACTGATGCATTTCATGAAACTACTACTGCATTTCATGAAACTACTGCTGCATTTACTGATACTAGTATAGAGGAACCAAACTTAGAGGCTAGGAGATCTGTGTTATGTTAGATGCTGCGAATGAACCTCTGTATGAAGGATGTAGAGAAGGGATGTCGAAATTGTCATTGGCGTCTAGGATGATGACAACTATGCCAGAGCATAACGAATCAGAAGTTTGCATGGCTAAATGGGCTGCATTAATTAAAGATATTTTGCCGGAGAGAAATAACGCTGCTGAGTCATATTATGATATATAAAAACTTGTTTCTAGTTTTGGTTTACCCGCATAGACTATAGATGTGTGTATTGACTATTATATGATTTTTTTAGAGAGGATGAGAATCTTGAGGCATGTCGGTTTTGTGGGAAACCAAGATATAAAGAGACAGGCGGTCAAAAAAAAGTTCCATACCAACGAATGTGGTATTTGCCTATAACGGATCGTTTGAAGTGATTGTATGAGTCTGATAGGATGGCAGCATCGATGAGGTGGCATGCTGAACACAACACCGAGGAAGGGGTGGTCACACATCCGTTAGATGCGAAGGCCTGGAAACATTTTAACAAGGTACACCATGACTTTGCACATGAATCTAGAAATGTGTATCTAGGCCTTTGCACTGGTGGATTTACCCCGTTTGGTATGTCATATGTATTTCCATTTTGTATCTATTGGAGCATTTTTCACTAGATTTATGTGCTCGAACACTCACGGAGGACAACATAGCACAAATAGATGCTAATATAGCATTGATCATATGTAACCTCGAGAAGATGTTTCCACCCTCTTTCTTTCATGTGATGGAGCACCGCCCCGTGCATCTCACACATGAAGCGGATCTTGGAGGACCAGTTCACTTCCGATGGATGTATCCGTTTGAGAGGTTCATGAAATATCTGAAAAAATACCAAAGAATCTGGCAAAGGTAGAGGGGTCNACCAAAGAATCTGGCAAAGGTAGAGGGGTCAATTGTTTCCGGAAGTTTAAGAGAAAAAACAGCAAACTTTTCTTCATACTACTTCGGCCCCACTGTACAGACGAGGAGAACTGCTCGTAAAAGATATGATTATGGTAGTATTGGACGGTGATACACAAAGTTTTACCCTTGTATTTATGACTGCAAGTGTACAGACACTCAGTCGTAGTACGTAGGGATCGAATCCAC
>OVAP01003691.1:422-16086 GCA_900406295.1 Aurinia saxatilis
TGGTACATGTCATATTTTCATGTCACCATTAAAAATGTACCCTTTGTTTTTTTAGTATCTAATAATTAGTAAAATAGTAGGATGTGTTACCAAACTTAATTGGAGTCGGGATGGTGAACCGAATCGAGAAGAAGCGGTCCAGTTGTCGACGGACGAAAATTGGTACTCCTCTTTCTGTTTTTGTTTCAGTTGGAAAGAATTAGGGGTTTCAATAGTTCAGGGGTTGTTAGATCAAGTGAAGATGGTGAAATTGTTCTTGTCTGAGCCCAAGTGGAACGACGCCCATAACAGTAGCATCGTCGATGTGATTGTGCCTCTGTTAAACAAATTGGGCACTCACATTCAGTCATTGGTGACTCGTGAAGCTCGATCAGAAGCTAGACTTTGGCTTTGTCGTGCCATCTCTACTATTTCTCTTTCCCCTAGACGGCAACTCAATATTTTCATGAAACTATTGAGATCAAAGCCCACAAAGATGCAGCTTGTATCTCAGCTCCTGCAAATGATGTTTGAAAAGAGTCCCCGGAAACTTGGATCCGTCTTAGCCAAAAGGAGCTATATACTCGAGAATTTCTTTCAAGGTCAGGTCTGGTCTGGTCTTATTTATTTACATTATATGCTGCCACTGTGCTTCATGTTGAGTCTTGATATATGCAGGGAATCCGAAGCGTATACTCGAGTGGTTTTCTGAATTTGCCTTAGATGGCGGCTCTGATCACAAAAGAGGTGCAAGAGCATTGGCACAATTTGCATTTGCAAACCGTGATATTTGCTGGGAAGAGCTTGAGTGGCGGGGAAAACACGGACAATCGCCTGCCGTTGTTGCTACAAAGCCTCATTACCTCCTCGATCTGGACGTCCAACGAACCATTGAGAATTTTCTCCACAATGTTCCTCACTTCTGGTCATCCAACGAGTTTGCTCAGTCTCTCAAAGATGGCGAAATTTTATCCCTTGACCCCAAATTCTTTCTACATCTCTTTATCAGTTTCATGTATGAAGAAGATATGAATGATGTATGGGATGCTGTAGAGGAGTTTCTTGCACAGGAGTCTTTCTCCTCCTTAGCCCATCACCTCCTTATCATCCTCCAGGAACAGGACTTATGTCAATTTCTGAAATTACTTGCCAACTATTACACTCCAACCGTGGAATCCTGGGATACTATTGGTGACCCTTCTTGCTGGCTTGGGTTGGTTCTTTCAAGATATGGTGATACAGAATCTATGGACGAGCTACTTCTGCTGAACTCTGTTATCAACCAAGGTCGTCAATTACTACGCCTTGTACGTGATGAGAATGTCAGTGATGATGAAGAGATACTGATAAAAACCATGGAAGAGGTTTGCAGAGGTTTGGAGAATGGCAGTAGCTTTTCTTTATTTTCAAAAGAGCTTTTGAAGATGAAACACACAGAGTTGATAAGAATACTTGGGCTTCTTTCTTGGACTATTCACTTCAGATTATCTGAGGAATGTCAGACTCCAAATTCATGGGAATTTCTGTTTAGAGAAAATGGAATTGAGTTTCGCAGATCTGGTGACCACTCTTTGCTAAGTCATGACGGATTCTCTGAAGAAAGCAAATCCGACTCGGATGATAAAAGCCATGTTTCTAACAAGAGGCACAAGAAGGGGAAGAGCAAAAGAAAGAAGAAGAAGAAGAAGAAGAGGGCCATTGATGACGATGGTCTCACTGATGATGAGCTCTTAGGTGTGCATCGAACAAGTCAAAGTTGGTTGCTATCTACTGATGGGTTTACTGCAACATGGACTAGTGTGAGTTTCCTGTTCTTGAATAATACAATTGCTTAATGCTTGTCTAGAGTTTATTTTTGTACAATAAATTTTTCTTACTAGTGTTCTTTTCATCGAGATGGTTTTCAGGTGGATTTACCGGAATACATTTCAAGGTATTGTTTGTCCACATGGATGAAGTGGTTTACTAGGTAGACGGAAATGATTCATAAGTCAGATGACGAAGTGGTGCGGAACTGCTTGCAACCTTAATTCCTACATTATCTGGTTTTCGCCAGAAATTAACGCCAGCTAAAAATGCTATGTTCACTTTCTTGTTTCGTTGGAAGCAATACACGCAACAAAAGAGAATTCAAAGATGATCAGCTTAATGCGTTCTATTTGCTCTTGTTACATTCTTGTATACAGATTTCTCCAATAGGTCCCACAACAGTGGCAAACCAACATATGTCGTTCCCAAAATCATGAAGTAAGTCATCAGTCATCAGAGCTTAATCAATCATAGAAATTAGAAACATAGTAAGAGTGTTAAGGCAATAGCAAATCCTCTAAAGTCTAGCACAAGAAGGTGTTGAAGCAAGGAAATAGCTCAAGAAAGGGGTATATATGAACCTTGATAGTTATCTCTTGCTGAAGTTGGGTTTTTCTAGGAACTTCTAGCAAAACTACTTTTTGCGGTTGAAAGTTAGCAAAACATGGCATCAAGTTCTTTGAGCTTCAGGAGAGACATGATTGTGGACAGTAGTGCGTGGGTACATCTTAGGGGAGTCATCAATGATTCTCGGAAAGGTTATACATTCAGTTTTATTCCTTCATATTGTTAAAATCGTATTATTAGAACATTAACCAGGAATTATGCTGGAGCAATACTTCTTTATTCTTTGAATGCCCTATGTTTCTACAATATTCTTAATCACTTATCCAAAGGCGATTACAAAATTAACCTCGTTCATTTCGTTCTAGACCCTTAATGTTTAGCTGTAAGAAACTATTTGCATGTGCTCCATTATTCTACACATTACACATATACGAGTTACCACAACATTGCACTTGAGAACTTCACAATTGCAATCCATGTTTTGGTAAAAAATTATATAGCTCACACTTTTTTCAATTTAGAATTATAATATTCATTAAAATATTAAAATCTTGAAAACATTTTCAAATAAAGTATGCTCTAACAAAGAGCCAAGAGTTCGGAGAACATAGAGTGAGTCGGGGGCCGGAGAACATAGAGTGAGTCGGCTTTAAGGTATTCTTGATCGGGGTTTGGTTGGAGTTGGAGAGTTTGGCGGTGGGATTGAATTAGATCTAGATCTGGTTTGATCAATGGATTCCAGAAGTAGACCAAGCTTTGATCCCCTGTTTTACTCGTTTTCTTTGGTTTCTATGTGCTTCTCTACCTTCTCTGATTAAATTCTTTTTGTGATGGCCTCTATCTTGGTTTGGACACTTTTTATAGGTCTTGCATGTTGGATTCGGTGGCTTGAACAACTGCAGTTCAATTGGGATTTTGTGTTTTAGCATCCGGCTTCGTTCAAGCTAGCTTTTGGATTAGGTCGGCCTTCCTTCATCGGAGCTTTGATCTTGATAATGGTGTGGTTGTGTTCTGCTCTTTTTTGTTGAGATTCTTTTGCCCCTAGACAATTATTTTTTGTGGATTTTAATTGTTATAATATTGGCTGATTATTAGATGTAAGATTTTTAATCATTTGTCATACTTTGTACTGTTACATGGTACTTCTTTAATTCGGCGTTCTGTTTCATTGGTTAAAGCTTGGATGTATGAATGGATGGATCTGTAGGAGACATATTCTTAGAGAAGACATGTCTTTCGTATTGAATAGGTTCTTTCATTGATTATTTTCACCATCAAGAATAATTTCTATATTAGAATATGAATGGAGTAGAGTAGAGAAGATCAAAGGGAGACGGACAAGCGTATCAAATACCCAACCTAAGATCTAAAGAAAACACCCTGACAAAGTCTTTGAAGAAGAACATGGCAAGTTCAGAAACATCAAGATCGACAGCAATCAAATTATGTTTCTCCTCTCGATCTCTCTCCCGGTGAAATCTCATGTGACCACTTAAGGCTTGACCATTTGAAAACACTCTGTAACAAGTGTTACACTGATGATAAATCCCGGAGACCAACTTCACACCCTTGCTCTTATCTTCGATTACATTTGTGATACTTTTTGTGATCTACCTTCTCCGATTAAATTCTTTTTGTGATGGCCTCTATCTCGGTTTAGACCCTTTTTATAGGTCTTGCATGTTGGATTCGGTGGCTTGCAACAACTGCAGTTCAATTGGGATTTTGTGTTTTATCATCCGGCTTCGTTCAAGCTAGGTTTTGGATTAGGTCGGCCTTCCTTCATCGGAGCTGTCATCTCTTCGGTGTAATAAATATTCATGGTTTGCTTCACCATCAGTGGCTCAGCCTTGTGTGGCTCAGTAGTAAAAAGAAAATCGAGGCGTGCTCAGGTTGAAGATTTGATTGTGGTTCGATGTCGCTTGCCTCTCCCTCGGAATGAGTTGTATCATCCTCCGGCTTCCTCTAGTGGACGTTAGGTGGAGGTCTCTCCATCTCTGTTGCCTTGGAATCACTTTTATGTCTTAATTTTGAGTAATTGGGTTTTGCTTGTTTCTTAGTCCTTGTGTTTTGTCTTAGAATTTTGGGGTTCACTGTTAATTTCTCTTGTTTCTAATCCGGCAATGAACTTCGGGGACATCTATGTGCTCGCCGGCAGTGAGCTTTGTAGTTTTATTTCTGTTTAATAAAATTTAGACGTTAAAAAAAAAGAGAGAGCTAAGAACCCAAGTATGGGGGAGAAGGACATAATTAAAACACTAAAAATAAGTAACAATCAAACACAAACCAAGATGGGTGATTATCAACAAATCATCTATAGGGCTTAAATAAAGAATTTTAGTAAGAAATCCTCTCAAGTATTGGACAATCTATTTTAAACACCTCAATTAACCCACAACCAAAACTGGTAAACGAATTTGTAAGGGATCGTCAACTCTCTTGGTATGATTTGAACTTGGTTAGAAAACGAATGTTTTTAATAATTGAAAGAGAAAGATTCTAGTCCAACCTCTTGCAGCCACAAAGTTCTAGCAAGATAATGATAGAGTTATAAAAGATGATATAAGGCTATTGCCTTAGATTATAATATATACTTCTAACAAAACCGCTTTAAGTTGATTTTATCCATTGCTGTCGCGAACCGTCTTCCTTTTCCTTGCCGATATACTTGAATTTTCTGCTTGATGATGCTTGATCTTTACCGACGCCTCGATGGGCTTTAGCCTGTCAGAAAGGTGAAAATGGTCGGAGACGAAGTGATATGTCCCTGATTGATAAGGAACAAGCTCCATGGAACTACTTCATGGGTTGATGGATTTGCATAACGAATCCTTGACTTCAGAGATTAAGAATGATGCCAAAAGACACCAAAATGAAACAGATTTGCAGTGGATTGATGTGAATGGTTATGGATGGATTTATGGATAGTATGTGAAGGGTTATGCACATTTTTTGTTGAAGTGGAAGGACAAAAACTCTCAAGAGTTGTGGAAGACTCTGAAGCTTTCAAACTCGGATTTCTGAAGGATATTACACACCAAGAGCAAACACATAAAGAACTTGTGATATTACACAAACAAGCACATGATCAAATAGTTTCAGAGAGATTTTTGATAAAACGGTTTGATAAATCTTTATTCAGAATTCAGAAGAGAGCCACAAATTTAAAGGAGTCTAAGGGTTTAGGGAAAGATAGTTATGGTTCTTGGTACCAAACGCATAAAAATTTAAAACTCAAGACTGAATTTAAAGCACACTATGACTATCCATTCTCCATATAATCTGGCACTGTCCGTTAGCTCGATCAGTATGGCGGAAAGCACCCTTCTCACAAAGTCCAACCACTCCTACATATGCAACATTAAGCCAATGGTTTGAGAGGTTGCGACGCTGCACTCCTCTGCCTCCAACCGGGCTGTACATAGGTCCCTTGTACCCATGGATCACATGGACCCTATGGAAAGCACGGAACGAACTGTTTTTTAGCGACATTCATTGTGACTCTGGTACCATACTCCAAAGGGCCATTAGTGCTGCTCGAGAATGGCAAAGTGCACAAGAGAACCTTGTAACCTCTGGACAGAAATGTCTTACTACCCGCGTAGTTCTACCGAGTATTGAACTCACCTGCAGAGTGGATGCAACATGAAGAAGCAAAACAAAAGTTGCCGCCTTTGGTTGGGAAATCATTCCCTCTGATACCAGCCCTACATTACATCGATCGGCTACTAGAGCACATGTTTCTTCAGCACTTGTCGTTGAGGCTTTGACATTGCTACAAGCCTTGACTGACCTCCTCACAATGGAGGCTACAACTTTCAAGATTGAGTCTGACTCATAGCAACTCATCTTGATGATAAACAAGCGGGAATGGAAGCCATAAGTTTACGGGATTCTACAATATCTACCTTCTTATTCCCCTGTTTACAACTATCTACTTTACTTTTATTCCTCGCACCTCTAATACGGTTGCTGACTCCATTGACATTGGTTAATCTCTCGTACTGAATAAAACGTTACATTCCCGACAAAAAAAAGGCACACTATGACTAAAATTTGAAATATAACGTTGGTCCTCTTCTGAGCATTGTTATCAATGGGCATAGATGAATAAGTGTGTGTTACATGCCTTATAAAAAACCTTGGCCAAACCGCACCAAGGAAAAGAGTGCAAGAACACACATGTCTCATTGATAACCCTTAGTTAGCTTGAATCACAACCAGTGTAGTTGGATAGGCTATTTCATTAAGGTTGCTCTTAGCCCCTCTTAGCAGTGTGTCAATGGCTTGATTAAATAGCTTGGTCTTAGACCTTGTCATTGGACCAATAGGAACGTGCAAGATTGCCTCCTCTTTAGCTCCATACTCCCCAACTACAAGTGATGAAATTTAGTTTTCACCCAAAATAGGTCCTACGCGCAAGCGCACAGGTCTCGCAGTAGTACTTTTAGGGTTGAATCCACAGGGAGCAGAGTGTACGTAGTAGCACGTCCAAATTCACTCGAGTTAAGCAACAGTTTGGGATGTTTGTGGGTTTTGATCAATCAACAATATGAGCTGGTCGATATATTAGTGCGCCTTCCGGTTGAATGCAGAGAATGCGTTCAATCGATTGATGACAGCAAATGCTAAAAAAAATAAAACGTGAGATTAATCAATAATAAAAACCGTTAGGAAATCAGGTAATGCTTCAGAGAATCACGGTTTGAATATTTCAGGTTTATCCTATGATATGTATAAGCTCTGCTATGAAAGTAAGCCCTTAACCAGTCATTACACAGCCCTATTGCCTATCTACCTAACCATGATTTCTCCTAGCAAAACCCGATTCCTAACTATGAAACTACTCTAGCATATTGATGACAAAGAAGATAACAAAGGTAATTGCAATCATATATATCGAGTAAAGGGTTCAGAAAGGGTTTCTCTGGAGTGCAGAGATTACAAACTTCTCCCTTGACAGCAACAACCAAAGTAGAATAAAAAGAAAGAAGAAACAAGTGAAAAGAAAACTGAAAACTATTTAGCCTGGATGTCTGGAAGCTTTGTGAATTTTGGTGTTGGTTCTCTCTAGTTGAGGCTTCTGTATTTATTATGCAGAGAGTCGTTGAGGAAGTTGAGACGAATCAGGAGGAAGATTTGGATATATATTTAAATATTTGTGTTTATCACTCTCCAGTCGATCCATTAATATTAGTTTAAACGATCGAACATATGTTGAAACGCGTCTTATGTATCTTATGTGATGATCTGCAACAACTCCTGATATCTCCTCAAATGAAACGGTCCTTATCTGATATTGTTCTCGAAACTTCTTATGAATATTGGGCATGGTCGTTCGGTGGGCCGACAATGGTCGATTGATTGGGTCTTCATTTCCAATGGGATTCATGATACATCCTCAATGATTTGAGCTTAATTTCTTACTCCTAAGGGTGAACGACTTGATTCCAAGCCCATGTGACAGCTGACTCATGTAGCTTTCTTTTCTTAACTCCTCATTTCAATCCAAACAAATCATCTTCTTCATCCAGGCCTGGACTTCTGATGTTGAATTGCTGGACTTTGTAAAAAATGCTCATTTATGACCTAAAAAGCCTTACTTTATTTCCACAAAAACACTTTGGAAACAGAGAAATGTGAATTTCGATAGTTCATGTTTCAAATCAAATGGTTTCTTTAAGAAAAGCACCGAAAATCTATGCTAAAAAGCGGTAAAATATCACCCCTATCAACAAGTTGCCCCTTAGCTCCATAATCTTCTGTTACAAGCTGCTCCTTAGCTCCATAATCTTATGGTACAAGCTGCTCCTTAACTCCATAATCCTCATCTACAAGCTGCTCCTTAGCTCCATAATCCTCTGCTACAAGCTTCTTCTTAGCTCCATGTTCCAAGCTTTCCATGGTCATATCATGAAGGTTGGGCTGTGAATTACTAAAGAGTGTTTTCTGCCCATGGAATGCAGGTTCGTTAAAGACCATTCAAGTGGCAATCCCTGGGACGTTTTTGTCACATGTGAATGTGATTATGCCTCATGGAGCGCCATTCGTGATAGAATTTTAAATAATGATGGCTTCTAGCGCCCCGCGGGTGCGACTTATTATTGAGAGTGTATCTCGCGGTGCGGATTGCTTCGTCAATTGATTCTCGCGCCCCACGAGACACGAGACTCTTTTTGGATTGCTTCTTGCACCCGTCAGGTGCGATTTGATTAGTTGATTGCCTCTCGCATCCCCGTGAGGTGCGGATTGAGCAATTGATAGCTTCTATAGTCTCTTGGGGCGTGAACTGGGAACTTAATCCATGGGAACCACACATCGTGGGGAGTGTTGAGAGCTTGAGTGCTTTCTCGTGCCTCGACAAGACTTGATTTGGAATGTCACGGAGTGGGACTTATAAGCATGTTCATCTCTTGACAAGACGTGATCATATTTGTGTAAAGATTTGGTAAGGAAGATGAATTGTAATTGCATAGATACTATGAGCAATCCATCTTCATGGTCTTACATCCCATGCGAAGGGGATGGTTTTAAGTCCTATTGAAAGCTAATCTCATATGTCTTGAGATTGTCTTAGTCGTTATTTTTATCTCACGGGCTGTGATTAATCAACAAGTTGCAGGCTGCACTCAGACCATCTCCATTGGTGAGACCAACAAAAGCTCATTACACATTATTTAATATTAAATTTATTATTAATTTAGTGGCTGAGTCTCATTAACATTTTATGAGATTTTTGTGTCCAATGGTGAGACTCTTTGAGGTTTTGAAAAATGAAAACCTTTTTTCTTGGAACAAAAGATAACTCATTGAGTCATTGATGACGACTAAATTCAAGGCGTACAAGCTAATTTAATCAAAGATACAAAGCATTAAAAACCGAAATTTCAAAACCATAAGATGGTCAAAATGATAAAATTTCATCACAAAAAAAAAAACAAAACTTTGATCATAATTCTGAAGTTTACCTAGATTCATCAGTTGGCAAATGACTCTAATTCATATGTGCCAAGCAAATTACACAACTTTAGAATCTCACACACTCTTCACTGAAAAATATAACTCTACCAATTTAGAAACATAAGCTTACAATGCGTAAAAGCGTCCTTCGATCCCTTTCCCTAGCATTCATGATAGTCTGCAACAGATTAACACAATTTCAATCCAAATCCCAGAGAGCTAGTAAATGAGACTTTACAAGGCAGAAGCATAAAAACCAATATACTACCCTCATCAAGCATCTTCTACTCAGCCTCTACCTCGTAGATATCTCTACAAGAAACGAACATTTACCTCTACATCAGCTTAAAATATTTTCTACCAAACTCACTATATAAAGAAAACAAGCATATAGCAGTAAGTCTATTACCTTACAAGGATTTGATCAGCATGGAAACAACACTTTGCACAAACCTTTTGCTCCTTGGCACAACCTGTTACCAGTTTCATACTATAAGCCTAACACATAACTTAAAACTCATACACATAACAACAACATGGAGAAACAGAACACACTACCAAGAACGCAACTTATGATAAGCTTGACGAACATTACGCATCGTACACTTTTAGCTACACAAACCAAAAACTCATCTTCATTTAGGGTTCTCTTTCTCTCTATCCTAAACCAACTACATAAATTAAAAGAGGACTATGAGACAGAAAATTTAAGGAACACAAAGTTATCAACTTACTCATAATCGAGGATTTCAATTGCAACAATCTCTCTCAGATCCGCTGATTTGGCATGACCACTTCTATAAATCATTCCACAAACACATTATTTGAGCAAAGATCAAAAACAACTTTAAGGAGGAGAAGAAATCTTACTGGGAGCACAAAAATAGCGAGAAAGGGAAGCCTTATGCCGACCGGTGGTGGTGGTAGCTGACGTTGAAGAAGAATGGAGTTGGACAGTGTCGAGGTTGAGACGACAATTGATGACGCGGCGGAGAATCGTCGCTAGGGAAAATTTCGACGTTGTAATCTTCTGACCTAGTAAGGACAATAGGCTCTGTCGCTTAATGATCTCTCTCTTCCTCTATTTAGCCTAGTTTTCAATTTCAAGCGGCGGCGGAGAGGACGAAATAAATTTTTTGGAGAAGGAAGGGAGAGGATGATGGAGCAGAAGTTTCTAAGGATGGGGTTTGAGAGTCCTCCTCTCATGGCTTTCGCAAAATCTCTAGGGTTTGTGAATACTCTTCACAATGGTTATGAAAACCTCTTTAAATTTTTTTTTTAATTAATCATCAACTGAAGAATACAATAAACAAATTAGGTTATTTATAAGAAAAGCTTGAAACCCTAATATTCTAGAATATTCTTAAAAGATAAACACCATAATATTCTAAAATATTATATGAGATAACTACAATAATAATATATTTAAAATATAAATAAATGGCAATTATCCTAATTATGCGGTGCATCAGGTCTAGCCGGCCAAGAAAGATTCGTCCTCGAATCTTCAAGCATGTTCTTGGCATATAAATATTCATTGAATCTTCATAACGATGCTTTCTTGATGGACCCTGACTTTTTACCAGATCAGCACGAGGCCCAAATTTTGCATGAAACTGAAGTTGCACGAGATTAACTTTTACATGAATCTGATTCTCAAAACTGTCTTCCCTGAAGACAAAATTGAAAACCTGAACTTCGTCTTCTTCATAGATGTCGTAGATCGGATCATCATAGATCTATCTGCATATCTCATTGTTTTCTTCTGTTTCAACAAACATACTTTCGCCTGTGATGGGATAAATTTTTCCAGCAAACATCATTATAACCAGAATCGTTTCTTAATTGAGAAATCAAAGATACGCGACTCTGATACCAACTGACGTAGCGGAAGCTAGATAAATGCAAGGTCATTCGTTTAGTATAGACTCCCCGAATAAACAAGCCTTTTTGAACTCGTTGAGATCTCGCTAGATCTACCGAAAACAAGGAATAGAGAATACTCTTCGCTTCAAAAGCTAAAAGCTCTTAATTTTAAAAATCAATAAAAATGCATGATACAATAGGCCTAAGAAGGCTACTTATATGAAAACCCTAAAACCATAGAAAACTCTAGAATAATAAAAAGAAATTATCTAAATAATAATTAAATAAATCAATCAGCTGAGCTAGATGCAAGGTTATTCGTTTAGTCTGAGAATTCCCGAATAAACAAGTCTTGTTGAACTCGTTGAGATCTCGCAAGATCTATAAAAAACCAGGAATAGAGAATAATCTTCTCTTCAAAAACAAAAAAACTCTTAATTTTATAAATCAATCAACTGAATAGTACAATAGACTAAGAAAACTATTAATATAAAAATCAAAAACCCCTAAAATCTTAGAAAACCCTAATAATAATAAATGAAAATTATCATAATTAAATGAATAATAAAAATATTTGGAAATAATCCAAAGATCAGGCTGTATCAGTTTTTTCGACGACGAAAAAACTCATATTCTCAAATCTTAACCGTGATCATGAAATCCAAAACCTCTTCCATTTGAGAAATCATCCTTTTTCTTTCGATGCTTCCATTTATAATGTTCTTCAACTAAAGGAATATAATATTTGTCCACCATAAACACTTTATTCTTGCAAATATGAGAATCACGGCACGCTTGCAGTGATAAAATCTTTATCTTCTAGAAACAAGATATAAAGAGATCAAATTTTATCTAAGAAAAGGGCTCCTTTGAAGAGGCGATTTTGGTGGAGTCGGTCTGGGATCGGCGTCGGTTGATCTAAGCCGGCGTTGGTCGCCACTGTTTTCCTTTTTGTGTACTTTTAGCGTCTGTCCCCAATTGGATCCTCTTGAGTGTTTCTCGATGGCTTGCGATTGGTCTCCAATCTCGATCTGCCTCTGGAGAAGAGTTGGAGTTCATCTGGCGTTTCCTTGGTGTGATTGAAGATGAGGATTCTTTGATTCGCCGACATGCAAGAATCCTTGAGGTCTGATTGTGGTTCCTTTTGGTCAGGGGTTTGTAAGCTGATTCGATTAGGGCTAGAGTTTGTAGGTTATAGAAATCAACGGGATTTTATGATTCCGGTTTCTCTATATCTTATTTTCTCTATCTAATTGAGCTCTAAGGTTATCCTTGTTTGGGTTTGATTAGAAAGCCTTTTCCGAATCCCCGGGTTCCCTGTGTTCGGCTTTGGACTATGCCTAAACGTAGACCAAAATTAGGATTGCTTCTCTAGAATTGACTCATTGTTGGTTTTGAGGGTAGGTGTTTAGGACTAGATTCAAGCTTTGTTATGAGTTGTTTAGAGTCTATAACCTTGTGAAGCCCTTCATCATCCTTCCTTTCAATAAAAACCGCCTTAGTAATTTGTTCCTCAGTGGCTAATTTCTTTAGTTAGCAATAGAAAGAGGTTTGTTGCCTAGGATAGGTTCGAAGCTTGGTGGTAGTTTGGCTTTCGGCTCTTATTCTCCTGTTTCTACTTAGCTATTTTGAATTTTGCTTACCTCTCTCTACCAACGCAGTGTGGTAGACTCAAGATAGTCCTTGCTATATTTGATCGTTTCGTCCTTCGCCTTGTTGCTCACCTTGATCCCTCTTTGCACTCAATTCTACAGATTGTAATTCTTGTTTTGAGTTTTTTGGTTAGGTTTGTATTGTCCTTTGTGTTGTACTTGGTTTTTAGACTCCGGGGACATCTATGTGTTTTCCGGCTTCTTGTACTTGTACTTGTGTTTCCTCAGTTTAATAAACTTTTAGACGGAAAACAAAAAAATCTTTATCTTCTTATGCTTATTTATATAAGCATAAATAATATCCACCATCTCAAAATCTCTCCTTTCCACACCAATCACAAGCACGTCAATTGGATAGGTAAGGTTAAATTTCTGGACATATTCTGATACCACGCCTTGAGTACGTAGCAATATGATCTCTCTTGATAGCTGATCTTCAATGAAACTTTCGTTATTATCTGTATATATATCATAAACTGGTTCACCAATAATTTCTCTGAATTTTGTGCACACATCTTCAGACGTAGCAAAGAGATTTTCATATGTGAGATAAAAACAACTGAATGACATGGTAAATAAGGGACTAAACTAGCTTTGACTCTAATACCAAATAATGTAGCGGAAGCTAGATAGATGCAAGGTTATTCGTTTAATCTGAGAATCTTTGAATAAACAAGCCTTTTTGAACTCGTTGAGATCTCGCAAGATCTACCAAAAACAAGGAATAGAAAATATTCTTCTTAGAAGAAAGTTATATTCACTAATATTAAGAAACATATTATATTATGTCATGTGTTTCCAGGAGAAAAAATATATTAACTGTTTTCCATGATTAAGGATTCATATGGTGAATGAGAAAGAAGACAAGAAAAAGGATGTACTGTTGGAGAATGACATGTGCTTTTAGAAAAAAAGATTTATTAATTATTTATTATTTTTGGATGAGTAAAGAGGGTTTAGAAGATGAAAAAACTATATTTTCAACTTGGCCAATATCACACGTGGAGAAAATGAAGAAAATATTTGTGTATTATTCTCAGCCCAAGGATTGCTCACGGACAAGAAGAAACAAAGTATGGATGCATCAATTTGAAGTTGAAGATCATGGTTAAGATTCGGGTACGAATCTTTTCGTCGTCGGAGAGACTGATGCACGAAGATATTTGGATAATTTCCAAATATCTTTATTATTTATTTAATTATTATTTAGATCATTTCTTTTTATTTTTCTAGGGTTTTTTTATGGTTTTAAGGTTTTCATATAAATATTTTTATGGTTCTTAGACCTATTGTATTATGCAGTTTTATTGATTTATAAAATTAAGAGCTTTTAGCTTTTGAAGACAAGAGTATTCTCTATTCTTTTCTTTTTTTGTAGATCTTGCGAGATCTCAATGAGTTCAAGAAGGCTTGTTTATTCGGGGATTCTCAGACTAAACAAATAACCTTGCATATATCTAGCTTCCTCTACGTCAATTTATCCAAATATCTTCTTGCAGAGGAGGAGGAGGAGGAAGACGATGACGATTACAAGATCGGAGAAGATTGTTTTGTAACATCCCTGTCCCGGTAGACCAATTTTTGTTTTAGTTTAAACTGGTTTAAATGTGTGGGTTTTGTAGAATTTTTTGCCCATTGGGCTTAGGCCTTTCTTCATTCACAAATTAAGCTAAATGAGATTAAAAATATAAAAGAAACCTACTCCTATACTTTGTTGTTTTTGGCTTAGAGTTGCGTTTTTCTTCTTCTTCTTTTCTCCATGCCGCCTCTTTCTCTTGGTTTCATCTCACCATCGTGACTCCTCCTTCACCACACCACCATGCCTGCCTCTCCAAGATCCTCCTCCTTGCTGCACCGCCTCTGCCTCTGTTTTCTCAGCCTCCATGGAATCTTTTCTTCATCCATGCCACTCCACCATTGCAATGTCTTCTCTTTTGCACACCAACACATATGACCGCCATCTTGAGAGATGTTTTCCCGGCCACTCAGGATGAAATGGGTGACAAGCCACCCATCAGCATGAAGGTCTGTGTCTCAGCTTTCCAGGAAGCCTGAGATCTCCTCCAAGGGACTTGTGGTTAGAAAGATACAGTCGTTCTTCCCCAGAGTGTGTTGTCTGTCCGGATCTGCATCTGCCAGTTTCCTACAGTCCACTTGCACAGACGATTACCGACTAACCAGGATGAACTACACGACAAGAGACCCACCGTTGAGAAGGTCAAGATGTCAGCTCTGAAGGAATCTAGAGATCATCCTCATCGAAATTACAGTGAAGAAGTTGTTGCCGTTTTTCTCCATTAGATCAAGTCTATCTGCAGCAGCGCTTCTCATCCGCACGGCCATCTTGCAAGACCCACTGCCAAATAACCGTAAATAGCCACGGGACTCAAAGTATATCAAATCAAAGGTGAAGATGTAATATTTACACGGGGAGAAGAATTAGCTCGATCGGGCTTCTGGTCCGGAAGATATTGGCATTTTTCAGCCACTCATTCCTGTCCAAACCAGTTTTTCAGGTGAGGAATTGTTCTTGTCTTATCCCCTCCATATTGTGGTTGCTTGTGAAGCAAGACTGTTTTAGACCATTGCTTGTGTTGTTTGGGTGTTGTTGTTGGTTGTTATGTGGTGAACTGGCTTGGAATGAAATGATGTTTTGTTAGGTAATTAAGTCTTGTGTGATGTGTGTCATAAGCATGATGAGTTAGAAGTGAATTATGAACATGAGCATGTGCATAATAGTAAGGGAATGCCCTTGAGATAGAGTCGAGTCCTTTTGAAGTGTGTGATATATTGCGTTTTTGACATGTTTTAATCCTTGTTTTTTCTTTGTT
>OVAP01003692.1:0-16086 GCA_900406295.1 Aurinia saxatilis
GTGCGCATCAGTAGCATTTCTGGTCATTTAATGATCGGGGGTGTTACAATGCTTCTAGTAAGAAGTTCCTTGTGAGTAATTTTAATAATTACAAGATGTACGATTCAAGGCCTGTTATGGAGCAATAAAATGAATTGCTTCGAATCCTAGGGCAATACACTCAACACAAGATGAAGATGGATGAATCCATTTCAGTGTCAAGTATCATCGACAAGTTGCCGCCTTTATGGAAGGATTTTAAGGGCATGTTAAAACACACGAAGGAAGAGTTGTCTCTTGTACAACTTGGTAGCCACTTGCGCATAGAGGAATCTCTAAGGGTGCAAGAGGGAGGAAAACCCAAAGAGGCTGAAACTTCTTCAATCAACATGATGGAAGAAAAAGGGAATTCTAAGATGAAGAATAAAGGAAAGAAATGTTCCCTTAACAATAACACTAACGATGGATCAAAGAAAAGGTTTAAGAGCGTTTGTTGGAATTGCAACAAGCCGGGTCACTTCAGACGTGATTGTCGGGCAGCAAAGGATAACAATAAAACGCATCATAACCGTTTTGGACAAGGATCTAAAGATCAAGGTCCAACCTCTCATCAAGGTCAGATTTCTGTTTTTGACATATACCCGAAAGTGTATTATGTATCAAACATTGAAGAGGCATGTTATGTGCAGGATGATGAGGTGACGTGGTGGATTGACTTGGGTGCAACAACACATGTTTGCAAGGATCGTGGTTGGTTCAAGACTTATGAGCCGGTTCGAGATGGATCCGTACTTTATATGGGAAACGAGTCAACCGCTCCTATCTTAGGTCGTTGAAAAGTGGTGTTGGAATTTAGTTCCGGGAAAACTCTTGATCTAAATGATGTAATTCATGTTCCCGGAATTAGGAAACTTAGTTTCTGGTAGTGTTTTAGATAAGTATGGATTCAAAGAAGTGTATGAGTCGGATAAGTATGTATTATCCAAACGTGGTGTCTTTGTCGGATTGGATACTTTTGTAATGGCATGTTTATGCTTAATATGAATAAAGTTGTCAGTTCTATTTATATGGCATGTTCTAGCAAGAATGACACTTCTCTATGGTATGTTAGACTAGGTCATGTACATTATAAACGTATGATTGTTATGTCTAGAGAAGGCTTGATTCCTACGTTTGACACACATATAGAGAAGTGTAGCACATGCATATTAAATAAGATAGTTAGACAACCTTTCAAAGGCGTAGAGAGGAATTCGATGATGCTGGAATTTATTCATAGTAACTTGTGTTACTTGCATGGAACACCATCTTTAGGAAACAAGAAATATTTCATCACATTCATAGATGATTATTCTCGCTTTTGTTACGTGTTTTTATTACATGCCAAAGATGAAGTCTTAGATAACTTTAAGGTTTATAAAACCGAAGTGGAGTTGCAACATGGTAACTTGATTAAGAAGTTATGAACCGATAGAGGTGGAGAGTATTATGATACTAAGTATTTCCAGTCCGTAGGCATTATACATGAAACTACGGTTCCGTATACACCACAACAAAATGGTGTGTCCGAAAGAAAAAATAGAGTCCTAAAGGAAATGGTTAATTCCATGTTTATTGAGTGATGGATTTTGGGGTGAAGCCATATTGACGTCTGGCTATTTTCTTAATAGAGTTCCTAACAAAAGGAACAAGGCTACCCCATATGAGCTTCGGTACAAAAAGAAACCAAACTTGAACTATCTTCGAGTTTGGGGCTGTAAGGCGGTCGTAAGACTGCCTCAACCAAAGATTAAGACTTTGGGGAGAAGAGGTATTGATTGCATATTTATTGGATATGCCTTGCATTCCAAGGCATGTAGGTTTTATGTCATATAACCTAATGACTCTATAGCGGTTCACACCGTTATTGAGTAAAGACATGCAATATTCGATGAGAGTCGTTTCTCATCTATACCTAGGCCAAATAATTTAGTTCCAAGTTCAAGTGGAACAAATGAATGAGAAGACACGTTTGTTTCTCCTAGCGAGTTACCAATGCCTCGTAAGAGTAAACGAGGTGGAATTGAAAAATCATACGGTCCCGATTTCCAAATTTATTTAGTTGAAGTGTCAAGAGATGAGGTTGGTTACCAATACTCATATTGTTATCTTGTTGATGAGGACCCTAAGACTTTTGATGAGGCTATGAAGTCGCGAGATGTCGCGTTTTGTAAAGAAGTGGTAAACGACGAGATGGACTCTATCGTAGGCAACGATACTTGGGTTTTAGGAGATCTCCCACTCGGTTTCAAGCCTTTAGGCTGCAAGTGGATCTTCAAAAGGAAGATGAAAGTCGATGGAACAATTGACAAGTTTAAGGCTCGATTGGTTATTTTGACACATATGCTCTGGTGGCTAGGATTTCTTCTATAAGACTAATTATAGCTTTGGCGGCTGTCAATGATCTTGTGATCCACCAAATGGACGTCAAGACGGCGTTCTTTAATGGTGTTTTGGAAGAAGAAGTCTATATGAAACAACCTGAAGGGTTTGTTATGCCCGAAAATGAGCATAAGGTGTGCAAGTTGATAAAGTCACTGTATGGGTTAAAGCAAGCACCCAAGCAATGGCATCAAAGGTTCGATGAGGTTGTTTATATAGCAAATTTAATGATTCCGGTAATGGAGTGGTCATTTGTTTATATGTTGATGACATGTTGATCTTTGGTACAAACCTTAGACAGGAGGAACTTAGAAAATAGTTTTTATCATCAAATTTTGTCATGGAAGACATGGGGGAGGCGGACGTGATCCTTGGAATTAGAATCAAGCGTGAGAACAAAAGAATTTCTTTAACACAATCTCACTACATTGAGAACATGCTTAAAAGGTTCAATTGTGAGAATTGTTCTCCCGTGAGCATTCCCATGGACGTAAGTGTGAAGCTTATGCCCAATACGGGACAAGCTGTGTCACAACTCGAATACTCACAAGTAATTAGCAGCTTAATGTATGCCATGACAAGCACTAGACCGGATATATAGCTCATGCGGTAGGAAGGTTGAGTAGATACACTAGTAATCCTAGTACTCATCATTGGCAAGCTATAATGTGAGTGCTTAAGTACTTGAAAGGAACCATGAATTATGCTTTATCATATGTCGGATTTTCTTCGATCTTGGAAGGATATTCAGATGCAAGTTGGATCACCAACGTGGAAGATCACAAACTTGTATTTACTTGGGGGAGGTACCATTTAGTGGGCATCTAAGAAACAAACTTGTATTACAAGTTCGACTATGGAGTCCGAGTTTGTAGCATAGGCGGCTGCGGGGAGAGAGGTGGAATGGTTGAGAAACTTAGTCTCCGAGATTCCATTGTGGCAGAAACCGGTATCACCGATTTCTATCCATTGTGATAGTCAAGCTACTTTGGCTAAAGCTTTTAGCCAAGTGTATAATAGTAAGTCACGACACCTGGGCGTTAGACATAGCGCGGTACGCGAGTTGATCACTCATGGGGTGATTACTATAGAGTTTGTTCGGTCTCAACACAATCTAGCGGATCACTTGACGAAGGGATTAGCTAGAGACTTGGTGATGAAGTCAGTGAAAGGGATGGGATTAAAATCCATTTAAAATCTCTAATGGTGGGACACCCAATTCCCCTCTATACAACGTTAGAGGCTGAATTCAATGCGGAAAGCCCACACTTAGAGATCGAAGCACTAGTTTATATCATCCCAAAGTAAGTGCTTGGATCTGCAAGACAAGTTTAGGATGAATTTTTCTTCTTAATAGATCTTTTGAAAAATTGCATTTTGCAGTTGCAAGATTAAAAGGTCTACCTATATGGGTGTGAAGTGTAGCCACTTCAAGAAGCTAGGACTTGGCTTTGTATATGCTCGTGAACAGATAGTGACACATGGCTTATAATAGTGTCAAGTAAGTAGTGAGGAAATACATGTGTGTGTTATCTTCAAGTGCTTAAATGGGTTGAGAGGGTTCAATCCGTAGGACACCCTGATTCTCGGGCATTTGGAATGTGTAATTACACTAAGATGTTAGTTCAATCATCTCGACACTTTCATCTATGCATGAGTTTGGTTTGTGTTATATTATACATTTTGTGAATCCAAGCTTACACTTAAATGGGGGAGGATTGTTGGATACTTAAGTGTTAATTAATGGTTTTGTTCAAATCATTGCAATTGTTCACTTTATGGTTATATCATAAACGTACGGCTACAAACGTGCGTCACACCTCTTCAACCATATATAACTCTGTTTCTTGCACTAAAAGAAACAACAAGAAAGAAGTGGAAAACGTGTGTGAGACAAAGAAGAACGTGAACAACAAAGAGTGATTCAAGACACCATTGATAGTCACTATCATTGGTGAAACACAAACACAACACAAGATCTCTAATTGTTTCTCTTGGATCTTATCCTAGACCAAGAGAGGACGTGATTGTCTTATCCTACGAGGGATTTCGTGTAACCCGTGGCTTGAGAAGGGTCAAAATACTCTTTAAGGAAAGTGTTTCGTACACGATTCAATCATTATCCAAGATACTCAAACATTTCGATTCGTGCATTACACAACTGCTGTCCATGTGTCATACACCAAAAGCCATTCAACGACACTTAATGCCGCAGCATCAATCCCTTGCCCTTGCACTGGAACTAAAAGCCAATAATAATAATAATAGCATTAAATATTTTGAACTCTTGCTTTTTTGAAAAATGTTTTTCTTTAATGAAAAAAAAAGAGAGAGTCTGGAAAGAAAGACAAAAAGAATTTTATCAAAAAGAAAGAATCTATATACATAAATTAATTTTTCTCTATTCTGGTGAAAACACATCATCATCTACATGGATGCCACATCATTTCCATATCTAATTTTTACAAAATAATTTAATTCAACATCTATTTAACATTTTTAAATATACTTTTGTACTAATATATTCAGTTACAAAAGGAATTTGAAAAGGCATTCATGATATAAACTCTAAAAATATATAAATCATATTAAATATTAGTATTAAAAATTCACAATCTAAAACTAAGTGTTTTTATATTGAACTATTTTAGTAGAGAAGCTTAAAAATTACACATAACAAATCCAATCTGTTTATTCATATATCACCACTATAAATATCTTCAACTTAATCCTAGAAAATAAAATAATAGGAAGATAAACAATCTTTAATTTCTCAACGAAAAAAATTTCCACTACTATCTCTCATAATTGAAAAGAGATAATGGGTCTCTTAAAGCTTCACATGACATTCTCTAATAACTAATAAATTTAATCATCTGGAAGATACCAAATATGTTTCGCACATCAACCATCAATATGAAAAACATGGGAAATTTTATGAAAGTCAATAAGTTTGAATTTCCGTTATTAACTCCCATAATTGGGAAGAGAGAAACACTATCCTTAAACATCGAACGATATTTTCTAATAACAAAAACATTTAATCATTTAAAACATATTAATTATGTTTTAAACATTAATCATCAATATTTTAAAAAATATTAATCACAATTCTAAAAAACTTGACAACCATTTTACAATTTTTGGTGATTTTATGAAAAACATGGAAAAATTTATGAAAGGCAATAAATTTTAATTTCCGTTATTAACTCCCATAATTGGGAAGAGAGAAACACTATCTTTAAACTTCAAACGATATTCTCTAATAACAAAAATATTTACTCGTTTGAAACATATTAAATATGTTTTAAACATTAATCATCAATATTTTTTAAAAAATATTAATCACAATTCTAAAAAATTTGACAACCATTTCACAATTTATGGTGATTAATAAACACTAAGTTTAATTTATATAATATGTTATATTTATAAACATTTGATTGTTTTATTTTACACAAATCATAATCTATTAAATTAACAAATATTAACGTCAATATTCCTAACTATTAAGATGAAAATGATTAAAAGAAGCAAAATATAATAATACCAGTCAATTTGATATGTATATATTCAAATATCGTCATTGTTAATTCTCTTCAGTGAAATAAAACATAGTGGGAAGGAAAAAAATCTTTAAAGCTAAGGAAGAGGATTAGAGACACAATCACTCTCTTAAAATATGAGACGACATATATTAAAAATAAACAAATTTAGATATGTGGAACATATAAAACTTGATCTTGCAATAACTGGAAATATCAAAATGATTAGCAATTATTTCATATTTTCATGGTGGTAAAAAGATAACAATCATTTACTAGACTCATAATTTATAGATAACTTAATATATTTCCCAACACAATAATAAAGTATTGACTTAATTAAGATTCTAACCAATAAATATAAGAGTTAAAAAAACAAAAAATAAAAAATCATGATCGCAAACTAAAACAGTGATTAAAAACCTTAACAAAATATAATGATGAATGTTTTTACTATATCAAGTTTATAGTCATACAAGACACTTTCAAATAGTAAATTACAAAACTATGTATCATATACAATTTTAAAAAACATGGGATCCAAATCTATACTACAATTACCAAATTATCTGTGGAACATCGTTATCTCAAGAACAAAACAAATGAAAAAAAAAAAATTAACACATTCTGCGCGTAGCGCGGATCAACCACTAGTTTAACATATAAAGTTCTTTGTTGATATTTTGTATTTTTATGCGTTTAGTGCTTGTAAATATATTAGTTCTTTTTCGTTTCATTATTAGTATTAGGGTCATTCTAGAGTAAATAGTGTGTTTTGCTGTATTCTACATTGGGTTGTGTCATTTTAGGTAGGTACTAATCATGGAGATATGGAGATGACAGAATCAAGACAAATGAAGGGCTTAATAGATGCCAAAAGGATGGAAACCCAAGGTGAATTAAAGTAACAAGGGTGTGTGAAATGGTAATTCAAGAGGAGTCAAACACATCAATAATGAAGAAATTCCAACCCCAGAAAGAGTGCCCATATCGATCACTCATATAGATGGTCGTGATTTTTTAAGTTGGATTTAGATCCAATTTTCTTTTTCTTTTTATCATGTGTTGTGAATAATATATTGTTGAATCATGAGTTATGTCATATAAAAATGATTTCATGATAATGATTTAAGTTGCTTTTTGTTAGATCTTTCGTATAAATGATTTTCGAATCTTAGTTCTAATTTTGAATTGATTATTCAAAATCAAAGAATCAATTTCTGCACAAAACGGAGTTTCAACTTTTCATACTCTATTAATTTCGAACAAGATATCAATCTTCATGTCGAATCTTATATAATATTGTATAAGTTGTAGATATTTCAATCCTTGCAAACTTTAGCTTTTCCTGCAAATATTAGTATACATTTCTGACAAAAGAAAATGAAAACCCTAAATTCATAATTCATACCCACGAGGTAATAATGCAGAACAATACATTTAAAATTCATTTAGAATCCATTGATGAAGAATCCATTAAAGAAGATATAATCACACTTCTGATTTATTGATTAGTTTTGCTTTCGGTTTTGGCCGGTCAAGGACAAACCAAAATGCTGATTTAAATAAACGAGAGCAGTTCAAAAGAGAGAAGAACTTGAACATGATGTACGTTTTGTTCTTCATCTTTTTCTTGGAAAAAAACTAGAACGATAATATTTTAGTGAAAAATATTACTTCGTCAAGTGAATAATTAGTCCAAATAATATTTTTAAATAGTCAGTCTGCTCTTTTATCTATTTGTTAAATAAAACAAATTACGGAAATGATTTTTTTTAAAAATATTGAAATTAATTATAATTACGAAATGCTATTAAATAAGGTTGTCAATTTAGTGGCCATAGACTTTCAAGCTCGGCAGATCTGTTAAACCCTTCTCAGATTTGTTTTGTCTACTAGTGTAGTCATAAGAAGTTACTCAAATTGAGATATGTTGCATATTTATAATAAAAATTCTGCCACATGAAATAACAGAGTTAATTTATCATAGAAGACTTTTTTAGTACAACATATTTAATTTTTGATTTTTTGTTATGAGATAACAGACTTTTACATCTATGAGAGACTTAATTTTTAAAATTAAATTTTCCCACATATTTATTTATGTGTTGCATATTTGTTTTCTCTAGCGACAACAAATTTATTTGTTATGTCTATTTGACGGCAAACATGTTGTACATAAAACTTATTTCCGTCGGAAGTTTAGTTATTAGAATAGCTTTTACATTTGTTATATTTGATTTACATTGCCACATATTAGTTTTCGTTCCAAAAATTAACGTCGTTTGACAGTAAATTTTTACAGTTATAGTTACAACAGATTTATTTCTTACCAAAATGACATTTTCTTTGACAACATGTTTTTTGTTGCTGACTTATTTGAATCTTTAGCAGATTTTGTAGTGGCGGATTTGTTTCACGTAATAGTAAATTTATTTAATTACCGACAGTTTCACTTCTTCGAAATTAGAGATTTTTAGTTCCGGCAGTTCCTCTTCCCCTAAGTCATTGATTCCCCATCCCCTAAGTTAGCAACAAAACACTTTGCTTCCATTTTTTTTTTTACATTGCCTCTTCTCTGATTCTCCAGGGTTCGTTTCCTTTTCTCCAGATAAAAAATGTTTTTTGTTAAGTTCTTGGAAGTTCATTTTTTTTATTTTTTTTATTCAAGTCTATGTTTAGATGGAGTTTAGCTTATGATTAGTTTATCATTAAAAATCTATGTTAATGAACAGAACGGTAAATTAAGAACATGTACTTACTTTACGCATTTACAAATTTGTTGTGTTTGTTTTCTGATTTTAATGTATTTGAAATCTGGACTTGGTCTCGGAGAATAGAAAACAAATTCTAGTTACTTGCACTTACAGAGTTAGTACAACATGTTTGCTCAACCCATGACTTAGAGAGTGTTGCAGCCACCAAAGAGAAATAGTCGCTAGATGGTGTTTCAGACATGACAGAGAACCGAATAGAAACCAAGAAGAATTCACCTCGTAGAGAAAGACAAAGACAAGATCATACATAAAGAAGGCAAAAGAAAAATTAGAGATATTGTGCAATAGAGATAGAAGATCAAACCAGAAACCTTTTGTATAACTAGGAGGTTGTAAAAGTTTTTTTACATATATCAAAACTCTAAGATCTAAAGTGATGTCGTATATACAAGAAAGATAAGATCTAATTACATTAAGGAAGTACCACTAATTAAGCTATAGAATAAGAATATGTAATTACATGATAGTCCATGGCTATTGGCTATCTCAATACTTCTCCCTCCTTCCCATTTCCCCTCCCCAAACAAGGTGGAGGGTGTAGATTACAAAGTCCCAGACTCCCAGTCTACGGAACGAAAGTATCGAATGTACTGTACAGACCGCCAAACCGTCCATTGCTTTTGAAGGAGATATACATGATTGAGAAAAAAATAATTAATTAAATCAGATTATATTCGATTCCATGTTTGGTATGATTACATTACACGTTTCTACCATCTTTCCATTAGGAATAATATGAGAACTTCCACAACTTTATATTAAATATTGGATAACTTCAAAGAAGACGAATGTTCTTATGCAATTGCAAGCGGATAATTCCTAAATATTAGTATTTTAAAAAATTTATTGCATTTTTGTAGAAAACTTCCACCAGAAAAGAAATGAAAAGCTCTTGTTATGAGAGTATGTTGGTTCCTGGTTTCTCTATATAAAGGCAACTGATTTTCTTTCCCAAATCAAGAGTACAGCCAAACAAACAAAGATAACACACTAAAAACCATCTTTCCTCTTCAATGGAAATGGCTCAAAAGGCTTTTGAAATGGTCGATAAGTATGGTAAGTCCCAGAAAGTAACCCCTCCACCATATGTTCCTAGAGACGAGTTCGCTTCTCGTTTTATCCAAAGTTCCTATGAATACGGTAGTGCAAAAGCTTATACCATAAAAGAGGCGACTAGGACTGCTAAATGTCAACGAGTCGTTTATCAGTTTTCAAACGAGTCAACAATAAGAGAACCAGTTATTCCTCTCCCCACCGAGCGTTTTCACTTTTTTGGTAGCGCCCGTCCTTTTATGGGCCAGCCAAACCGCTCCGAGAGGCCGAAAGGACGGCCTATTAACTGCGACGAGGCAGCCAAACTCTATGGAGGCGTGCTTATAAAGGAATTTCGTTGGGGTAAGAATTAAGTTTATTTTGAAGATGTATCGTATGGTGAGTTTGTAAGAAAGTGTGATGCTTTTTGTTTCTGTTTTCCAAAAATGTAGTGCAGACCGACACATATGCTAAAGTTTGTTTTAACGGTTATCAGTTAGGATAAGCTTTAGATCACTACCAAGTGTTTGTGTCTGTTATGTATCTTGAAGTGCTTTTAAGTTGAAGCTTATGTAAGATAAAACGGTATGGTGTTACTACTACGTACGTAAATGGAATGGAAACTTATATATGCTAATGTAAACAAATGTGTTTTTAACTTTTTTTGTAACCATATATATAAGAATGTATATATATATATAGTAATGTCCAAAGAGAAGAAGCATGTATAAATACATAAACAAGCATGTCATCTACAGAGCTGGTCAATAAGTATTTGAACCTTCCTCGGACGTTTAGTAAAAGATCTAGACAAATTTTAAGTTAACTGAACATAAAAACTTTTAAAAAAATTTGATAAAATATCCTAAATTATTTTATTTAAAACAAAATTCATAAAAAGGAATTGGATAAACCAATATAATCCTAATGTAATCAGTAATATATAAGAGAAAACGTAATAAAATTTTTGGAACAAACAAATAACATAAGTTGAAAACAAAAGAATATTAAGGGTGTGAATATTGGCAGTTGTTAATCTAGCCACACAGTGCAGTTAACATGTGTACAGAAAATTAAAGAATGAATTGCTATGTTAGTTGATTGAACTGTTGTATGAATGAACCCAAAAAATGAATTTGTGTTTGGTTTTTGTGGATTCGAGCAAGTGCTTGGCCTGCTGCTCTGTGTACCAAATGTATAGAAGTTTAAATCTCATTGGACTTATAAAATTATATATTTACTACAAGGAAAATAATAATTCATATTAAAAAATATGAATATAAGTTTTCATCTCACAGTATTTTATGTTAATTTAACATAAATCTAACAGCTTCTCAAATACCAAAATAACAAAAGAGAATCTTATAGCATAAGATATTTTCAAGTCTAACATATGCACTTCTTTGTACAGAGGATTTATTAATCAGTTTGTAGTATTAATATTTTTCTAGAATCGAAATATATATAATATGTTTTCTGGGCCAGCTACGAACAATAATGATTTTGGTAATATATTGTTTGAAGTTAATGAAATGACGACTAGAATGATAATAGAATTTATTTTATTTTTCATCTAACCTTTAATTATGATATTAGAACTGATGAGCTCAAGATTGGTTTAGCGTGTGCTTTTGCTTTGTTTCATGTCTCAATTTGTGTAGGTCCGTCCTCCCCTTTTCTGGATTTTAGTTTTTGGGTTGTATCCTTTTAACCGACTTTGTATCAGTGATAAAATAATTTGTTTCTTTGATGCATTTGATTTAGACGAGTTCGTGTGGATTTTTTTTTAATGTCATGTAAATGCTTAAATGTTCAACCTTTGTAAGATGTAGATTTTCACATATTTCCCTACAGGACAATATTGTGTTAACTAAATAAGATAAGAAGATCCTCCTTTATGATTTCTAAACATGTGAATAATTGGTGATTTACTTTGTAGGATTAGGCGAGATGGTATAGAAAAGAAAACAAAAATGTTCGTTTGGATATGTGATATATCGAATTTCTGTCATTTCTCTTTTCCAATATATTATCACATGTTTCATCTCATCTTATCAATATTCTTAATAATCATATATATATATATATATATATATATATAACAAATTACAGAACATAATTATTATTTTTAAGTAGAAGTATCCTATCTGATTATACTGGTCAATAATGAAATGAAATATTGGGGAAAAAGAAATCAGATTTAAAAAATCCAAATCGAGGATAAAATTAATCTAATGAATTTTTTATATATATACTTGAGGTAACCTTAATTGAACAAACACACAAATAAACCATTTTGGTATAACTATTGTGAAACTTTGTGGTAAATAAAGTAGATATTTATAGATGATGAAAGATTTTTTTCTGCTTGAACATATGTTACTCTGTAGAGAATTAACTAGCAGTCCCATTTTCTTGAGATATGATAGACCTGATTTTGTGATTGAACAGATTTTGTGATTGATTTGATATAAAAAGATCATTGATTTCCCCGCAAGCAAAGGAAAAACCATTGAAACATATCTTTGATCTTTTTCAAAAATATTGGGAAACGAATTATTGCCTCATGTTTTTTTAACGGTAAATAATTAAGTTTCCCTCCCTTCCTCCACATATAAGTAGGAATTCGAACCCAATTCACATTTTAGCAATAAGTATTCTAATTGTAAACTATATTAAAAAGCAAAAAGAAGATGTATAATGGATGTAAAGAATCAAGAAAGACGAAGAAGTATGCCTTGTTAGGTGTCGCGTCTCTCTTGATGTCAATGGTCATTTGTGCAGCCGCGGAGGCCAATAATGATAGCAGTCACAGTCGAAAAGAACGTGAACTGCTAATTATAAGAAAGACGGCAGTGAATGTGATATGCTCATCTACTGATTATAAAACTGATTGCACCGCGAGTCTAGAAACTGTGCGGTCCCCAGATCCCCGGAGTTTGATAAGATCTGCTTTTGATCTTGCAATAGCCTCGATTCGGACTGGAATTGACAGGGGAATGATTGATGTAAAGAGCAGAGCGGACGCAGATGTGCGCACGAGGGAGGCCCTTAATAGTTGCCGACAGCTTATGGATTTTGCAATTGATGATCTTCTAAGAACGAGGGAAAAATTCAGGGGATTTTTGTTCACCAGAATATCCGACTTTGTTGAAGATCTTTGTGTGTGGCTCAGCGGATCGATCACGTACCAACAGACATGCATCGATGGATTTGAAGGGATTGATAGCGAAGCAGCTATGATTATGGAGAGAGTCTTGAGGAGAGGGCAGCATCTCACTAGCAACGGATTAGCGATCGCATCGAATCTTGATCACTTATTGAAGGCTTTTCGAATTCCGATTCCATTTCTTACGGTATATAAACACATTACATCTTTCAGAATGACTAGTTTTAACCTATATCCCCATACCATCTCTTAGGCTGAACGGGTTTAAGTTAAATTCTAGTTTTAACTAACTAAAACAATCATACATAAAACATGTTTTTTTTTTATTCATATTTTTTCTTTTTTAAACTTTTCTGAAAGTCATATTTTTGTACAAACAGTCAAGAAGAGATAGACTTGGCGCCGGCCTTTTTGGCTCCGGTTATTCTCCAGAACCACCGTTGGAATCTTCGGAAGATCGAGCAATAGATTCTCCGCAGAACCGAGCGTCGGATTCTTCACAAGAACGACCGTTAGATTCTTCCCAAAATCCTCCTCAAAAACTTGATTCTTCCGGAAATCAACAAGTTGGTTCTTCTCAAAATCCTCAAAACACTTTGAATGGTCCAGAGAATGGACAGACTAATCCTAACGAGAACCGACAGTCGAATGCCAACGAGAACCGACAGTCTGATTCTTCCGAGGTTCCACCACCAGATTTGTCCAGGAATCAACCGTCTAGTTCTTCCGGAGATGCTTCCAGAAATGCGGATTCTTCGATCATTCGACCCTTGAATCCTCTTGGACTCCGGCCGTTGGATCCTCTCGGGATATTGAATCCTCTCCGCAGTGCAGATACTAACAATAATCGACACTTATTAGAAGATGGGGAGTTCCCATCGTGGGTAACATCACATTCGCGGAAGCTACTTGCAGCCCGAGGTAGAAATAATATCAGAGCTGATGCAGTGGTGGCAAAGGACGGGAGTGGTAGGTTCAAGACGATTGCACAAGCATTGGCAATGGTACCACAAAAGAACAGAAGGAAGTTCGTTATTCACATTAAACAAGGTGTTTATAGGGAGAAAGTAGAGGTAACCAAGAAAATGCTTAACGTCATGTTCGTCGGAGACGGACCAACAAAGACCATTATCACCGGGGACATTGCCTTCTTACCAAACCGTGTCGGCACCTACCTCACCGCCACCGTCGGTAAATTACATACAATTCAATATAACTTACCTAATACTGAAACTATTTTGAACTCTCAAAATTCGTATCATTCTCCTCCTTTGGCAATGATTAGAGTAATTCGTGTATGCTAATATTTCTTTCTGGTTTTGAAGCGATAAATGGTGACAATTTCATGGCAAAGGACATCGGATTCGAGAACACAGCCGGGGCGGCACGCCATCAAGCTGTCGCACTTCGAGTTTCGGCTGATTTCGCTGTGTTTTTCAATTGTCGTATGGATGGTTACCAAGACACTCTCTACGTCCATACTCACCGTCAATTCTATCGTGATTGCCGCATCTCAGGGACCATCGATTTTGTTTTTGGCGATGCCAAAGCGGTCTTCCAAAATTGCGAATTTGTCGTCCGCCGTCCCATGGATAACCAGCAGTGCATTGTTACGGCTCAAGGAAGAAAAGACCGACGTGAGACGACGGGGATCGTTATCCACAATAGCCGTATCACTGGTGACGCATCATACCGTCCCGTCAAAGCAAAGTAACCTATAAATACCATAAATTTGAAACAAGTTACTAAACCTTATATCACTTTAATTAAGCTCATCACATACATGGACCTATATGTATGTACAGGAATAGAGCATTTTTGGGAAGGCCATGGAAGGAGTTTTCGAGGACAATCATAATGAACACAGAGATTGATGATGTGATAGACCCAGAAGGTTGGTTAAAGTGGAATGAGACGTTTGCTCTCAACACATTGTTCTATAGTGAGTTTCGCAACAGAGGTCGGGGTTCAGGCCAAGCCCGCCGGGTCAGGTGGAGAGGTATCAAACGGATCTCCGATAGGGAGGCAAGACAGTTCGCTCCCGGGAACTTTTTACGTGGCAACACATGGATTCCACAGACGCGCGTGCCCTACAGCCCCAATTAAATTATGTTTCTTTATCGTCTCGCTATTTTGTTTTAAGGAAAAGCTCTTTGTATATAAATTCACGGGAGAGAAAAAGAATTTGTATATAGTTTTTGTGTGAAGTACATAGGAATTAATTATATTGTGTTTTTCCTATAATCAAACGGCTATTTCTCGAAACCTCTTCAGATTATGATGAATCCAAGAAGCTATTAGGAAATATGATTATTTTTGGGAAAAAAAACTAGAATAACACATAATTTAGGTAAAACTACTATTTTGTCAAGTTAAAGTTTGAGCCAACTGATATTTTATTAATGACCATCATATCATTCAATCATTTGATAAAAAACAGTAATTACAAAAAATGGCATTACTGAATTTTTCGAAAATAATAATATTTACGAAAATGTCATTATTATCATGTGGTGTCAGACATTTAATTCATGACGGATTTATTAAGGTCATGGCAGATTTATTTCAGTATGTTATTCTAGTAATGAAAAAATTTGCGTTTGACAGATTTATAACAAACACTCTGCCACATGAGCTGGCAGAGTTTAATATTCATGGTAGAGTTTTATTTTTACGGCAGATTTAACTTTTCATTTTCGGTTATGTGGTGACAGATTTGCTTATCCCGTGACAGATTTTTTTTATGTACGACAGATTTATTTATTTTGTGAAAAATTTTTTTCGTCTATTGACGACAGTTTTGTTTTTTTTACGTCTCTTTGACGTTAGATTGTTTATAAAACATGCTACGTTTCGTCGAACTATAATTACTGGAATAACACTTACATGACGGCAGATTTTTTTCACGTTGCCACAGATATCTTTACGATCACGAAGGGAGCATCGTTTGATGGCAAATTCTTTTCTTGAAGTGACGGTAGACGAATTTCTTACTAGAATAACACTTTCTTTGGCAACAGATTTTTTCCTGATAGATTTGTTTAACGTTATGGCAGAATTATTATATCATCGACGACTCACCTCCCACTAAATTAGAAGATTCTGAGTTTCGGCGGTTAAAACTAGTGGCAAATTTTTTGTTACGCGACGGCAGATTTGTTAC
>OVAP01003693.1:0-16085 GCA_900406295.1 Aurinia saxatilis
GACAAATGGGCTTTGGGCTATATAAGAGATATAGGGGGCACAATTTTCTTGAGTTGTTTTTTGAGAAACCAGAAACCCTAGCCCCAGTTTTCCAGGAACTAGCATTCCAGCTTTTCCAGATCGNGAGATCTTGTGACTGGAAACATGATAGTCCCTAAGTGGTTAGGATAGGTCAGTTTTCCCTACAGTAGTCCTCCGTGTCATCGATATACTCACGTAGCTGCATCATGGCAACAAGACACGTTCCGAGTGAGACTCTGCCGCTATAAAAGAAAAAACCAAAAACAGAATAGACCAAGAAGGTACGCTGGTTAATTTGTTCCAAGTGCCGTCCATCTGAAAGAAGTGTGGCCGTCAAAGAAATAAAATGTAATTAAAAATTTCACATATGTAATAGTAGAATTTAAGCATAAAATGCAATGCATGTGACCACCTCGATCAGCATTCCAAGTTCTTCAACATCATTTTCGTTGACGAAACTCGTTTGCTTTCCTCTTGAACTTGTTGTTGGGGATGTAGGAGGGTTCCATGTGGGTTCATTTGAAGTTGAAGATGCGCGAGCAAGCTTCCTTGAGAGGTAGAGCGCTGCCAGATCATCATTACTTTCCATCAATCGTTCAAGCTCATCCCTTACCTGCAAAAAGCTTCTTACCTAAATGAGATTTTATGGTGACCAAAACATATATGAATATAAGACGTATGATAGAGTTGAATGATCTTTCCTCAAAGTTTTTGGTAATGCTCAGAATGGGCTATGCAAGAGATGTAACAAAAAAATATGAAAAAGATAAATAGATCATTGAGACCATAACGACTGAAACAGGGAAACATTATGGAAATAGTATAAACCAAATCCTATAGGTAGCCTTTACCAGTCACATTTTAAAAGTCATGTTTCCTCTCTGCTCATTAGACTTCATCTGGTAGCTAGTGACTCACTACTAGTGAGTCAGTGCTACCTCAACTTAGAAAGAACACTTGCTATGTTGCTCACCTGTTGGACGCGAACTGTCAATGCGGCTATATGACTCTTTAACCTACGCACTCTCTCCAAGTTACGGCCACTTATCTACAAAAATTATATTGTTCCCGTCATCTCATCATTAAAAAAAAAAAAAGAAACGCAATTGGAAAGTGAAAATGATAGCAGAGTTTACCTACCTTTAAGGTAAGTTCATCCAGAGCAGGGTAAGCAGACATCTCTAATTCTGATGTCTGTGCATCTAGGAAGCCACAAATAAATTCCAAAGCCGCGTCTAGCGCCCGAAATTCAAACGGGGTCTCTAAATAGTATAACAAGCTCCACATTTCAAAACACCAAAACTGAAAAAGAGTGACTGGTTCTTTTGAAGCCAGTTACAAAGAGATACCCTTTTCTTCATCGGCGTCGTCATTTTCTGCATCCGAGATCTCTTTCCCATCTTCCTGACTACTGCCTGCCTCATTTTGAACAGTCAAACATCTTCGAAGCACAGAAACAAAAGGAAGAACATCATTGTTACATGTATCCGGAACCAAAACTTGTTAGAATATTATTGAAAAAACTTCAATAAACAACACAAAAATCAACTAGAGCAGGACATTACCTCATGTCCCTTATATACTACTCAATGTCATACCTCAACTTCAGGCACAAATTTACTTGTACCACTTGGTCAACACAAAATGACCTCTGTTCATGTTAAGTTTCATATACTACCAAATCAAAATCGATTGACATTGAGTGTACTAATTAAACTACCTCTCTTACATACTAGTTTAAGTATATCATCTCAACTTTAGTTGTGGGATTCCTAACACTGGACAATACATGATCACCATGTCAGAAGTTAACCGACCTCATAAAAAACTTATTACTATTCACTTGAACTAATAATTTAATTAGTACATAAAAAACTGACCTCATTGGCAGTAATAATGGCCTTGATATGCTGCATCAGATCAGACCACCGAGAGACAAAACATGAACTCAGAAACAGAAACAAAGAATATGTCTGAAGAAAAAAACAGGAAGCCACCACACCTCTACTTGCAGCACGATGGCTCTCTCTCGGCCGAGAATAGTACAAGGATAAGAAAAGTGACGGTAGAGGATCCGGTAATCGCGAAAATTGATCTGAAACACGTCGCATGATCGTGAATCTGTCTACTTCCAGCAGTTCCCTCTCCCCTGTCGCGCTTATACGAAGCCAACGCCGCCTTGACTTGGACTTCTTCTTTTTTACCGATTTAACTGCCACCTTGTCTTCCTCAGACAACATCCCCTGCCTGAAAACTTAGCCAGAGAGAAGAAAAAACCAGTAATGATTTTAACTCTAATCATGTTCTTACACACAAATTTATAATCTACTACCTTAAGTTTTGGGTTTTAAGAGGATTTAGCTACGTTATTTCTTTTACTTCTTGCTTTTGATTCTCTTTTAATCATCCACTTTTGTTTGTTAGCTGTTTTCCACTCACATTTATCATCTTCGATTCATCATACTCAGCCACACATACTAGACTATTTGAAAAAAAAAAATTTGGTCTCACATATATATCTCTACCAATAATTGTATGTAACATAAAGTAGCCTTTTGTGAGAGTATATAGAGGCTTTACTATTGAAAGGATACATTAACATAGCTATTCGACAAAAAGCAGAGAGATCCATTTAATCATACCACAAAAAAAAAAAAAATCATAACTAGTTCACTAGTTGCATAAAAATCATTTGAAGTTTATCTAGACCATCATCTTATACCACTCTTGTCGCACTTCCTGTTGTAGATCATTTTGTCCAGAATCTAAGATGTCCTCATCACTTCAGAACCTCTGAGTTGGACTAAAGGCGTTTGGTTTAAATATACTGTTCCAAACTATAAGTTCCTTTCAGGGTTTGCAATCAAGGATCATTATCTACGATGTCTCAGAATAGTGCGTTGGAATCCAATAATTACTTTTACCAAATACAGACAACAAACACTCTCCTTCATAATCTGCCATAAATCTGTGCAAATATCTCAAGTCATCAAGATCCGAGGAGCCCTTTGAACCTCGCGTACGACAGTATAACCGCGAACAAGACTGCACAAAACGTCCATGCGAGGCTAACGACCTGCCCAAACAGCATAGCCCGATGAAAAAGGTCTCTTGCATTAAAAAAATTCTGAATGACCATTATGATGTTTCTTTCTGAAATGTGATTCGCACCCATTTGAACATGTATCCATGGTTATTCTTCCATGTGTAGGGAATGTTCGAGCCGAATATTCCAGCGATCATAGAGTACATTGACAGACAGACTATTCCAGAGCTTAACATAAGCTCTAACTGCAGAAATTCTGAGTATTCTTAAAAAAAGAAAAAAGAATTATCAATCTTGAGCTTCCTTCTACATTCAACTTACCTGAATCAGGTGATTTCTATGATTGTCTAGCTGCAAAAAAAACGACGGTTATAGTTCAGATAGCCTATGGTATAGTACATTTTCTTTCACATAACATTAGTAATCTTTGGGAAAAGAGAAAGTCTAGGTTTCCATTTTGGTTACCTGGATGTTAATGTAATCCTCTGTGTCATCAATATACTCGCGTAGCTGCATCAATGTTCAAAGATACTTTCTGAGACAGAGACTTTACAAAGATCATACCTATACAAGAAGAAGCAAGAAGATACAATACCTCAATTAATTTGTTCAGAGTGGTGTCAATTTGCATGTAGTATGCCTGTAAAACAAAATCAAACTAATGGCTTGTAGTGGAAATAATTTCAGATATATATATATACCATTCAAGCTAACAACCTCGAGCAACAATTCAAGTTCTTCAACATCATTTTCATCGTCATCACGAACTGTGGCTAAACTCGCTGAAGTTGCTCTGGAAATCTTAGAACCTATCGTTGGGGACGTAGGATACCAAAGGGGTTCATCAGAAACGCTAATGGGTGAAGATACACCAGCAAGCTTCCTTGAAAGATAGAGTTCAGCCATATCCTCGTCATCATCCAACAATTGTTCGAGCTCATCCCTTACCTACAAAAAGTGATGAAGTGAGTCTTTCCTTGAGGTTCAATTCAAATATATAAAGAGGTATTATATTCGAAGCACAAGAATGAGTGTAGGACTCACTATAAGATCATGAGATCATAAAAAATAAGTCTTGTTATAGATTCTGTTTCCAAGTGATAGCTGCTCACCTTTTGGACCCGAGCTGTCAATCTGGTCATGGCACTCTTCAGTTTACGAACCCTATCCAAGTTACGGCTACTTATCTACAAAATGAAATCTAGCTCATCATCTATGTAGATGGAAATGGAATGGACCAGTGATGACAATAATCCCAGAGTATTTAACCTACCTTTAAGCTAAGTTCATCCAAAGCAGGATAAGCAGACGTCTCTAGTTCTGTTGTCCTTGCACCTAGGAAGCTACAAATAGCTTCCAAAGCCACCTCTAGCGCCCGAAACTCAAACGGAGACTCTAAATAGTATACGCGAAAAGAAGGAATGATTCTTATGTAGTCTTTTTATAAAGAAATCAGTAAAGATTTTTCTGGATTCAAGTGGTTTGAAGAGTACCATCTTCTTCGGCCGCTTCAACAGCCTTGTCGTTTCGAACAGGTAAACGTCTCTGAAGCTCCTCCAGTACAGGAATAACATTCTCATCAGACGAATCCCGAAGCAAAACCTGTATCATTTTCAAAATGACCAAACCAGCAAAGATGTTAACACAAGGTAACATCAACAATCCCAAATTTAGCAAGTTTAGAGTTTAGTGCCACTATCCAAATATAGAAATCGAATCTTACCTCATCTGCAGTGATAATCGCCTTGATATGCTACATCAAAGCAACAACAAAAAAATCGAATCAATTAAGTAACAAAGCAGAGGAACAAGAATAAAAACACACAAACCTCTAAATTAAGAACAATGGCTCTCTCTCTACCCAAAATAGCAGAAGGGTAAAGAAGATTTGGATCAAGAATCCGAAGATCACGAGCGTGGATCTGAACACGGTGCATAATCACATACTTATCCACATCAAGCACTGTCCTCTCTCCCCTAGCATCTACACATATCCAACTCCGTGATGACTTCCTATTCACCGAAACAACTTCAACTTCACTCGACATCTCTAAACTCTATCCAATCCAACAGATTTTTTCTTTTCTTTCTAATAACATTCATTTCTACTAGCATTTGTCCTATCCCGACAGTGATGACGAGGAAGACGACAGTGACAAGTAGTGTGAGAAGAACAAGTGACTGACTATTCAAAGGGTAATTTAGTCACTTACATTTCAAACGTTACATGAGAGCAAACACAGAACTAGATTACCAAATTACATTGTAATGTGAAGTTATCCATCGATATATAGGTTAATCACTGGTAATGGAAACCATGATCGTCAGCAAAATTTGATCCTCGCAATATATCTGTACCAATTCCTCCCTGTTTTATACTTCCATCAAGCCCCGATGAGCCCTCTAAACCGAGCGTATGACAGTATAATCGCGAACAAGACTGCGCAAAATGTTCCCGTCATGCTTACAACCTTCAACAAGAAGAACAAAACAAACCAATCAGATGAGGTTGAAATGACTATCAAGAGGTTTTGTTATTCTAGAAACTGAAATGCGATATCTTCGTACCCATTTGAACATGTATCCATGGTCTTCGTTCCATGTGTAGGGAATGTTCATGCCAAATATTCCCGCGATCATCGAGTACATTGATATACAGACGGTTCCAGAGCTTAACATAAGCTCTAACTGCAAAGTTTCTGGTTATGATTTAGACACGGAAAAGAGACTCAAATTTTGAAAAAGATGTATTCATCTTGAGCTCATCATCTATCTATATCCACTCACCTGAATTAGTTGATTTCGATGATTGTCTAGCTGCCAAGAAAACAATGATTTACATTAGCCTAAGAAGAGACTACATGTTCGTAGTAACATTCGTAAAGTCCACGAAATTAGAAAAGTCTTTGTTTCCATCTTGGTTACCTGGATGTTAATGTAATCCTCTGTGTCATCGATATACTCGCGTAGCTGCATCATGTTCAGTCATACTTTCTGAGTCATAGATTTCACAACTATACAAAAATAAATATTAATACAAGTAACAAGAAGATACAAATACCGCAGTTAATTTGTTCAGAGTGCTGTCGATTTGCATAAAGTACGCCTATCAAAACAAAATCAAGTTAATGGTTGTTTAGATTTCATACTGTAGCTGAAAACAGATATGATGGTAGAGAACCTCGAGCAACATTTCAAGTTCTTCAACATCATTTTCATCGTCCTCCCGAACCGTGGCTAAACTCACTCTACTTGCTCTGGAAATCTTAGAGCCTATTGTTGGGGACGTAGGATACCAAAGGGGCTCATCAGAAACGCTGATCGATGAAGGTATACCAGCAAGCTTCCTTGAAAGATAGAGTTCAGCCATATCATCGTCATCATCCAACAGTTGTTCGAGTTCATCCCTTACCTATAAAAAGTGATGAAGGAGCTTTATTTCATATCTAGTCCAGCTCCATTTACTCATCTAAACCCAATTTTAACTTGATTTCATGAGTCTCTTTCCTTAAGGTTCACTTGAAATTTCTGGAGAGGCACAATACTCAAATTATATGAAGCACCACAAGATGAGTGTATATATACTCAAATTATATGAAGCTGGCTCACTTTAAGACACAATAAATTGTCATTTGGGTTAGATATAGTTCATAAATGCAAACATAGACTCTGTTACCTAGTGATAGCTGCTCACCTTTTGGACCCGAGCTGTCAATCGGGTCATGGCACTCTTCAGTTTACGAACCCTTTCCAAGTTACGGCTACTTATCTACATAATGAAAATGTGCTCATGGACAGAAATAGAGTTGAATGTAATTGGGAATGAATCAGTCAGTCATGACAATAACCACTATGTTACATACCTTTAAGGTAAGTTCATCCAAAGCAGGATAAGCAGACGTCTCTAGTTCTGTTGTCCTTGCAGATAGGAAGCTACAAATAGCTTCCAAAGCCACCTCTAGCGCCCGAAATTCAAAGGGGGACTCTAAATAATATAACATGCACCACATTTCAGATACCAAAAAAGTGAAAAAGAAGTAATGATTCTCATGTAGTCTTTTATAAGTATAGGCATCAAAAAGACAAAAAAACATTAAAAAAAGAATTGAAGAATACCATCTTCTTCACCCGCTTCAGCATCTCCATGAACATGATGTGCCTCGTCTCCAACAGGCAAGCGTCTCTGAAGCTCCTCTAGTACAGGAATAACATTTTCATCTGTCGAATCTCGAAGCAAAACCTAGAGAGAACATTTTTCCAAATCACCAAACCAATCCCATCAGTCCTTCAAATGTTCCATCTATCACAAAAGTATGTATATGTATGATATATTAGAAGACTATATATTGACAATGATAAAATCATCTTAATGAGAAAGCACAACTAAAAACGAGTGAAAATGAACACTAAAAATCGAGTCTGACCTCATCGGCAGTGATGATCGCCTTGATATGCTACATCAGATAAAAAATCACAAATTTTTCAAACATGATGAGTTGATGACTAGTATAAAAAACACAGAGTAGAAAAAAAAAAAAAAAGTCTGAAACCTCTAAGTTAAGAACAATGGCTCTCTCTCTGCCCAAAATAGCAGAAGGGTAAAAAAGATTTGGATCAAGAATCCGAAGATCACGAGCATGGATCTGAACACGATGCATAATCGCATACTTATCTACATCAAGCACCGTCTTTTTCCCAGTCACATCTACACATATCCAACTCCGTGATGTCTGAGGTGTTTTCCTCTTCACCGTCGATGGATCCACCGGAACAACTTCTCCTCCTTCTGGCGACATCTTCAAAGATATCCAAAATATTTCAACAAGACATAAGCGAAGTGGCAAAAAGTAGCCAATCGAATCGATTCGAAGATATCAAAAGTGAGTTCTCGTTGTATCTGCTCAAATATAATATTCCTCGAAAGTCGTCTTTTCAGTATATTCTTTTTTTTAATTGGGTTTATGTATTCATTCATTTTAAATTTTAAGACAGAGACAATAAACCATTTTTTCTGGTGCTAGTGTTTTGTCGATTACTACCGTTATTAAAAAAAGAGACGACGGTGATGAAAATTGGCGACGGTGAAAGGCGAGTTTGAAACTTTTTAAAAGGGTAATTTAGTCATTTTGCAAACGTGATTTTGTAAATCAAACCGCGCTCAAGACGCTAATTACCTTTGCGATATGATTTTGATACTTTAAAATAGAATCTCGCGCCAAACAGGCGTTCACGTTCACACACGAGTAAAAAGACTAAAAAACAAAACGTTTTATAATTAAGTCCCTCACATATTTATTACTTTTTAATTCTGAACCAGTAAAAATAAATCGATCGGATCAGACCCTAATTCTCAACGAGTGATTCAAATCACCCACATGAAGAAGATGATGACCTAAACCAATCTTCCTCTTCCCGAATTCATCGACCACACTCAGATCTTTACACACATCGATCTTAAACCTAACCACCGTCTCTTCATTTCCCCTCAAACTCACCTTCTCGAACCCTAGAAGATGCTTAACCGGAGATCCGTGGATGGCCGGAGGCGTCGTGAAGAGAAACACCGTGTGGCTCCCTTCTCTATCTCCGTCGTTCGTCACCTTCAATTCAACCTCGAAATCGGATCCTCCATCGCAGTGAGGTCCGATCGCGTCCACCGATAAGGCGTGGCGGTTCTCGTTGAGAGCGAGAGAGATCAGATTCGGAGCTTTGATTAGCTTGTGGCTGAAATTGGTGTAGCTTAGCCCGTATCCGAAGGCGTAAACGGTTTCTCCGGTGTAGAACCGGTAAGTCCGACCCGGATACCCGGTTGATTTGTCGGGTCTCATGTTCATGTTCGTCATCGGAACTTTCTCCACGTACGATTGTGGATACCAAGTCATTGGCAATTTCCCACCTAACCAAACAAAATAAAACACCGGTTAAACCGAAATAACAGTCGTTAAACCGGAAAACAGAGTCTTACTCGGATTATGACGGCCGAAGATGACGTCAGCAATGGCGATACCACCGGCTTCACCTGGATATCCGACCCACAAAATGCTTGTGATCTTCGGATCATTCTTTGCGAATGTAATGTCGAATCCTCCTCCCGACATTATGACTAGAACCACCGGTCCTTTCGCGGCTTTAGCTACTTGAGTCACAAGCTCTTGTTGCTTTCCGGGGAGGTTTAAGTCGATGCGATCTAGTGTCTCTTTCTCGATGGATTGATCTTCACCTATAACGAGTACTGTTGCATCCGCGGAAGCTGCTAGCTTCGTAGCGGCGTCTAATTCAGGTACTGCACAAGATACGTTGGAGCAGCCACGGTGATAGTTACTCAGTACTGTCTTTTCAAGTCCTTGAAGTGGTGTTGTATACTTGCAACCCACGCCTGAAGACAAAAACTATTACATTTGGTTAACATTTAAGGGTTGTTGAGTTTGAAACTGGATCTATTTTTTAATTTTACCTTCGTAGTTTCCGATCATGGTTCTTGTGACATTAGCATTCGGTCCAATTACGGCCAATATTTTGATAGCGGAAGGAGAAAACGGTAGCGAACCAGGTGAGTTCTTGAGCAGGACAATGCCTTGTCTTGCGGCTTCTGCGGCTAGTTCTTGATGCTCAGGCGTGCATACGTCTTTGGGGCCTAGGTTGCCATAAGGTTGATTCTTCGGGTTGCCATCGAAAAATCCTAAACGCATCAGAGTTGCGAAATTGTTTGAGATCGCTTTGTTAATAGCTGTTTCGTTGATAAGCCCCGCTTTGACTGCAGCCCCGGTGTGGTTACCTAAGAAATGTCCACAATTCAAATCCAAACCTGCCAATATAGATTTGGCTGCTGCTTCCTCTGGAGTCTTGGTATAGTGTTGTGCACCATATAAAATACCTACTGAATCGCAATCCGAAACAATGTACCTAAAACAAAAAGCAATAAATGAAGACTTGACTTGACACCCTTTCTTAGAACTAGACCGTTTTCCTATTAATTACCCATTTAATTTCCATTGACCCCGGACCAGATCAGAAAGGAGACCAGGATCTGCGCACGTGGGTTTACCATTAACCTTGTTGTAAGAACACATAATACTAGCGACGTTCCCATCAACCACGCAGCTCTTAAACGGTGGGTTGTATGTATCATCCAAATCTTGTTGGGTCACCTAATCCAGTTCACATAAAGAACACAGTTATGAGATAATCGTAAGAATAATATCGAACCATATTAAGAGTCGGAGAGATCTTTACCACGGCGTTGAAAGTGTAACGCACGGATCCTTTCCAACTATCGAGATCGTAAGCGGTTGCGTGTTTGCAGCAAGCAGCGACTTTCAGACGGTTAGGATCTTTACTGTCAGTCTCTTGAAGACCTTGAACATAAGCCACCCCGTATTTGCTAGCGAGTGTTGGGTCCTCCCCGGGAGTCTCTTGTCCTCTTCCCCATCTCGGATCTCGAAAAATATTCACATTTGGCGACCAGAATGTCAATCCGGCTAATCCCACATTGTACATTGCTCTCCCCTCAGTCGACACAGCCTTAAGACCAAATCACAAAACAAAAATTAATTCAATAAAAGCAAACATCTTTTTAACGTTTTTGAGAAAAAAAATGGCTGTGTAAATGTGATTTTACATTAGTCTTGTACCTTGCCAATGGCCTTGAACAGAGAGACATTGAATGAAGCGGCGGTGAGAATAACTTGAGGGAAGCTTGTGGCGCTAGGGACTAGCTCGGAGAATTTAGTGGCTGGTCCAATGTAAGATACGCCGTGAAGTGCCTCAGCCCACCATTCATACGTAGGAATCCCCAAGCGGCTCGCACCGTTTCCGCTGCTCCCTAAATATGTGATCTTCTCTTGCAAAGTTAGTCTACCAACAAGATCAGCGACTCGGGCTTCGGTTGTCAACTTCGTGTTGCAGAATCCAAATCCTGCGAGAGAAGGGTTCTTCGAGACATCGCAGGCAAAAGGCGGCGAAGACTGAGCGTTTGAAGGATTGGAGAGGGAAGAGATGTAGAGAAAGAAACAGAGAAGAACAGGGGAAACAGAGGAGGGTGCTCTGTTTCTTTTTGTTCCCATTGTTTGGTTTTTGGGCTTGTGTGGAATACTTTGCTAGGAGAGTCACAGTGTTAGATCATAAATAGTTAAATTATTCGAAAATGGAGGAAAATCTAATCTTTTGTCTTTACAATGGAAACATAATTTTGTTGAATTTGTTATATCTTTTACCTTTGAATTATACAGTTGGCTTATAAATGTTTTTGCTTCTTTGCCATTGAAGTTATGGGGTAGTCAAAGCATCTCTAAATCTATAATTTACCTTGTGACCAAATTTTTTTTAAAATGATTTACCATAATTTGATATTAAATATTCAACAAAAAGTGAGACTTATATATTTTGAAAATAAGCAAAGATGTAATATTATCTGGGTAATGTAACAAGTTTCAAGACCAATTGGATGAGAACCAAGGCGTAGTCACAGAATACAGAAAAAAATATCACATGCAAGCTTTATGACAAAAAAACACAAATACACCACAGCTGATTTTACCAGAGTTTTTCAAAATGAATCCAGAAGCTAAGCCAACTAATAATAATAACAACAAAATCCAGAAGCTAAGCTAATTACAGTTTATTTACCCCATTTCTTCCCAAAGTATTCATTAGCAAAATCCCTAAGTAACTTTATACAAAAACTCAACCTTCTGCAATTTTGTTAAAATGACAAAAAAAAATCATAAAAGAAAAAAAAATGTTTTAAGTGTTTTTTGCAGAAACTAGTCATTTCTAAGATAACAATCAAAGGTAAATAAAAAGTATGTAATTAAAGCTTAAGAGGTTAATGACTAATGAGGAACTAAAAGACTATAACTCTAAACTTCTCTAATAATATATCCCACATCGCTAATTCTACACATAGGTAGTCTTAATATATATCCCATCACATCAACAACTCAACGTCGAGCTAAGTAACGAGAGCTTGTGATCCAAGTGGGGACAACAAAGATGGTAGAACATTGGCTCGTTCCACGGATCGGATTTGTGTTGGCATGGTTCTGGACCGCCCAGTCCAAGCTGTGAGTGGTCCGCACGGATCGAACGAAGGTTTGGTTCGGGCGGTTCCTAAAGTTGGAGGATAATGCGTGAGGCTGGTTTCACAGAGCAGCGACCACCTCCCGCTCACAGCAGTGGACGGACTACGGTTCGACGCTACACAATTCCGCTATGGTCCGCTGGCTCGTACCCAGTTGAACCACCATTTTTTGTTTTTCTTATCCATTTTATTTTCACATTTCAAAAGAAAAACATTACAAGTCAAATCAAATTCAAACCCTAACATTCAAGGAGTGTTTCAAGCTACCCACATGAAGAAGATGTTGACCTAAAGCTATTTTCCTTTTCCCAGTCTCATCAACTACACTCAGATCCTTACACACATCGACCTTAAACTTTACAACACCCTCTTCATTTTCTCCTAAGCGAACCTTCTCGAACCCTAAAAGATGTTTTACCGGAGATCTGTGAAGCGCTGGAGGCGTAGTGAAGAGAAACACCGTGTGGCTCCCTTCTCTATCTCCGGCGTTCTTGACCTTTAAGTGGACTTCAAATACCGATCCTCCCTTGACGTTCTTGCAGTGTGATCCGGTGGTTTCTAGTGATTGACACTCTGATGATCGACAAGGATGGCTCTCCTCAAGACGAAGAGTAACGAGTCGTGGTGGGGATCTAATTAGCTTGTGGCTGAAGTTAGTGTAGCTTAGTCCGTATCCGAAGGCGTATACGATTTCTCCGGTGTAAAACCGGTATGTTCGACCCGGATATCCGGTTGGTTTGTCGGGTCTCATGTTCATGTTCGTCATCGGAACTTTCTCCACGTAAGATTGTGGATACCAAGTCATCGGCAATTTCCCACCTAACCAAACAAAAAGTCACCGGTTAAACCGAAATAACAGTCGTTAAACCGGAAAACAGAGTCTTACTGGGATTGTGACGACCGAAGATGATATCAGCAATGGCTAGACCACCGGCTTCACCTGGATATCCGACCCACAAAATGCTTGTGATCTTCGGATCATTCTTTGCGAATGTAATGTCGAATCCTCCTCCCGACATTATGACTAGAACCACCGGTCCTTTCGCGGTTTTAGCTACTTGAGTCACAAGCTCTTGTTGCTTTCCAGGAAGAGTAATGTTGACTCGGTCTCGGTCCTCTGCTTCGATAGACTGATCTGTGCCCACCACGAGCACAACCGCATTTGCAGAAGCCACTAGGGCTGTCGCTGACTCTAAATCCGCCTCTACGCACTCCACATTGGAACATCCTGGCTGATATACGGACAGCACTGTTTCAGCTAGTCCCTGAAGCGGTGATGTGTATTTGCACGGAAAGCCTGAAGACGAAAACAACGATCTTGAGACCAATGATTAGTGAACTTGTGCTTCAATTTGTGTTAAATCCAATTTAATTACCATTGTAGTTTCCAATCATTGTTATGGTGACATTGGCGTTAGGTCCGATCACGGCTAATTTTTTTATCGTGGAAGGTGAGAGCGGAAGGGAATTAGGAGAGTTCTTGAGCAACACAATTCCTTGTCTTGCAGCTTCTCTAGCTAGTTCTTGGTTACTATCCGTGCAAACGTCTTTAGGACCAAGACTCCCGTATGGTTGCTTCTTTGGATCACCATCGAAGAAGCCTAAACGCATCAGAGTCGCAAAATTATTTGAAATGGCTTTATTGATAGCTATTTCGTTAACCAAACCCGCCTTGACCGCTTCCATTGCGTGTTGACCAGTGAAATGATCACAATCCAAATCCAAACCTGCCAGTATAGATTTGGCTACAGCTTCCCCTGGAGACTTGGCATAGTGTTGGCTATTATACATCACCTCTACCGAGTCACAATCCGAAACAATGTACCTACCAAAAAACACCAAAACGGTGGTTTAAAAATAACAAAACCCATCATGGTAACAACTCATTCGGATATAACCTTACCCGTTTAACTTCCATTGTCCGCGGATCACACCGGAAAGCAGATCAGGATCAGCACATGTCGGTTTACCGTTAACTTGGTTGTAAGAACACATGACACTAGCCACATTTCCATCAACAACACAGCTCTTGAACGGTGGTTGAAACGTATCACCCATGTCTTGTTGGTTCACCTAATCAAACACAAAACAAATGTATTCGGTGTGACTTATAAACAAAAGACACTTTACAAATTCAAAAAAAAAAAAAACGCTCTCCTTTTCTTACCACGGCGTTAAAAGTGTAACGATGGACATCTTTCCAATTGTCAACGTCATAAGCAGTATAGTGTTTGCAGCAAGCGGCAACTTTTAGACGGTTAGGATCTTTACCATCAGTCTCTTGAAGACCTTTAACATAAGCAGCCGCATATTTGCTCGCTAGTGTCGGGTCCTCGCCGGGAGTCTCTTGTCCTCTTCCCCATCTCGGATCTCTAAATATGTTCACATTCGGTGACCAATATGTCAATCCGGCTAATCCCACATTGTACATTGCCCTCGCCTCGGTCGATACGACCTAAATTTAAGACATGAATCAAAATGTTATCAAGACTAAAGCAAAAAAAAAAATACTACAAGAATCAATACTTGTACACAAAGAAATAAAATCTTCCATTTGCATAAATGAGTTGAACATATGAAAAATGATGATTCTTTCACCTTGCCAATGGCTTGGAATAAAGATACATTGAAAGAAGCAGCAGTGAGTATGACTTGAGGGAAGCTCGTGGCACCAGGGACTTGACCGGAGAAATTAGTACCAGAGCCAACGTTTGAGACGCCGTGAAGTGCCTCGGACCACCAGTTATATTCCGGGATCCCAAGGCGGCTCGCACCATTTCCTTTGCTCACCAAGTACCCGATTTTCTCCTCTAACGTCAATCTTCCAACAAGATCAGCGACTCGAGCTTCGGCCTTCAACCTCGTGTTGCAGAATCCGAATCCGGCAAGAGCAGAGTTTCGGGCTATATCGCAAGCGAACACCGGTGAAGTCTGCGCGTTAGATGGCTCGGAGATGAAGAGGAGGAAACAGAGGAGAAAAGTGGAAACAGAGGAGGGTGCTCTGTTTTTTAGCCGAGAGTACTGGTAACCCATTGTGTGTGTCTTTTGTAATGGTTTGTGTGTTTTGGTTATCAACACTATTATATATATTTATAAAGGGGGTCCGTTGGATAATAATTTTAGAATTATAATTTTGATAAAAAAGTTGTGGATATACATTATTTGAAATTTATATGGAAGGACGATGCAGCCTTGAGTAGAGTAATGTGATGATATGAATAATGATGATGACCTTTCCTGCTATCTCTGTTTCGAGAGCTATTGGTATTTATGGATTCAAAGTGCTTCGTTACTCGATAAAGAAATTTGATTATGCATGTATCATAGAAATGGATAAAATGAGAGTGTGGTAATGAAATGGATATCGTATTAGCACAAGAACTAACACAGAGTGACACAGAGATTTTTTCTACATAGAAAATATATTAAAGTTTAATAGTAATATACAAGTTACACGACGCTTCAATGACAAGTTTGTCTTGCCTTGAACGACTAAACTTTAACCTCACATGTTCTTTAGATCTATCCACAACCCAAAGAACCTCTCAAAAATGTAAACCTATTTTTCTAAAGTTCTACACTCTCACTCTTTGCTTTTCCAAAACGTTAAGTCCTATCCACGGACTGGATCTTCTATTTATACACATAGAGATCCAACAACCGAATCACCTGAATCTACTCGAATCACTACAAGAAAACACGCGATTTGCGAGGGCGAGATTCGACGCAAATCCGGGATTGCGACGACTTTGCGTCGAAAGTCTTTCCGTCGCAGATCGCTCGTCGCAAACGAAGAAAACGTCGCAAATGCGACGCAAAATTGCGACGTCGTTGCTTCGATGACNAGAAAACGTCGCAAATGCGACGCAAAATTGCGACGTCGTTGCTTCGATGACATTATGCGTCGAATTTGCGATTGCTAGACTTTTGCGACGGCTT
>OVAP01003694.1:0-13116 GCA_900406295.1 Aurinia saxatilis
ATCAAATGCATTTTTTTTGTCTAATCTTAACTCTCTTTTTCATAGTTTTTTTTTAATCTTTTGTCGATAAAAACCTGGTTACAAGAATTATACAAGTGCAATAGTGGTATATTAAATAAGGAGAACCATCATCAACTGGTACATGCTTAATCACTCAAATGTTGATGATCTTAGTAACCAATTTTAAATAAAACTGTTTCAGACCAAATGTCATAATAAATAATTTAAATGATGTGTAAAATAATATTTAAAGTTATATATATCAGGAAACTGTAAATAGTCATATATTTGTGGAATTCATACGTAAACTTTTATTATTCTTATATAAGTTTAACATATTATAATTATAATAACATAAAATATACATAATTTTTAATTCAAAACAATTTAATGAACATACAAATAACAAAATCAACTTTCAGAAATTTATTAATAATAAAATTAAAATTACAAATCCGCGTGTACGTCTCTAGTTTCCTGTAAAACAAACGAAATTAATGCTTTTGTTTAATGGCTATTGATTATTTTTTCCTAAACATATCTCCAAAGAAAACTTCTATGCGTTATTAATTTTCAATTTAACAAGCGGATGTTCCCGGAAGATTTAAGGTGGATGAATACAAATGGATGATTCTTTAGTTTTGAATTGTTCTCAGATTAAGAAAACATATATATTAAAGAAAAGAGGGATAAATTAGCACACTTTGTCAACTGTCCTGATCATAACATAAAAATCAAATTGTCTACTTCAAGAATTTTTAACTCCCCTCTCAAGAACATATAAATATGTATACACTTATATAATACACATAAACACATTGTAAAACTTGTGCATCAAGAATAAGACATGTGTATAATATTAGAATCTTCGATATATATACACACATGTGTATCTTGGTCCTTGGAAGTTTTACAATAACTTGACACAAAAGTTTCTCCAGAGTATTTTCCCGGAAAGTTACTCTTCATTTCTAAATTTTCCTGGAAAGTTACTCTTTCATTGATATAGATAGACGTAGCCCACAAATATATGTTCAAGTACACTATAACCAACGGCATGGAGATCATCTGGAGAACAATATTTTCAACATTAATGCTCTTTTTCTTCTTGAGATATTTCTATAATCCTCCAACTCCTCCAAATCCTTTTCTTATTTTCTTTTTCCTCGGTTCGATCCTTTTCTTGTTCATCATCGATCGGAATCGCTCTGTTTATGAAGAATCTGAAGACTTCTACATTTCGTACAATTTTGAAGAAGATGACATGCTTGATGGTAACACTATAGGAAAGAACAAGGAATGTTGTAATGTCAGAAGATATCACTATGATGATGATTGTTTCAGCTATTATGGTGGTTATCACCAAGTTGATTATGATGGTGTTATATGGAATGATTATGAAGATTATAACCAAGGGAATCAAGATGGTGGTGATGACGGTTTTGAAGACCATGATGATGATGATGATCATGCCGATGGTGATGAGGATGATGATACCTTGACGAGTAGGATTGAAGATTTCATTGCAAATGTTTACAGTGGATGGAGAGAAGAGAGACGAGCGGAGAATCTGTTTGTTTGATCTTTTCAAAACTCTGTGTTTTGTTTCTCTGTGTACATTATATGAAGAAATTGTTGTTTTATTTACATAAGTTTGATTGTTGAGCATTTACCACTGATGATTAATCATTTCGTTATGCATATTTGATTTGGAAAGAGGAACAACAAAAAATTCGAGAGTGAAGCTTTCTGACATGATTAAGCTCCTATAGACATTGCAATGCAGAAAAGAAACAAACTGAAATCGTGACAAATGAGTGTTAGCAGACACAATATTAGCCAAATATATACAAATCTATCCAGCTGTAACATGAGAAGTAATTTATAGCAATGCTAAATATTAAAGGTTGAGTTGCCTCACAGTCACAGATGCTTCTTTCAAGGGAACAAATTTGCTCAACTATTTTCTTGAGGATATATACTGTTTAAGAAAGCAGATCGAGATAGCTTTTTTCAAATATCCCATCGTTTAACATATCAGTGACCAAGCTTTTTGTTGAAGCCTGCGTTGAAAAGATAAAACATAGAAAGCTGATTCACCTCGAGAATGCTTTAGGCAAGCTTGTGTCTAATCTCTTGTTATCCAAATCTCAAGAACATGGATTTGAAGGAACTCCTGGAGTATTTCAAATGCTACAAATCTTGAGATATTGAATCTGAGTGATTGCCATAGATTCCATCCTCTTTTTGGCATCTCTGCAGATTATTTGATCACCATGTAACTGCAGAAACATACCAGTGAAGTGGAAACAACTTACAACAAAATATGCAAAACATAGACAGAAAAATTAACACACAAAAAAAAACCGACCTGCATAATTCTCTGAATGTAACAGTACAATTTAAACTCCAGGACGATTAAGAGCAGATACCACATACAATGTTATGCATTGTCACCCTTCTACTTGTAATCAAGCTTCATTTACATCCGTTTTTCAACTTTGAACCAAACACAAAACTGTCCTACTTATTAAACATGTAGCCTCTCTACTTTTTATTTTGAACTACATCTATAGCATCAGTTAAGTTGACTTTGTCTCTCATAACACCTCCTCTGGTCATTAGCAGCTCAGAGGACATTTTAATAGCAGAGAGAGCAAGAAGCTTTTCTCATGGATGGGACAATTTTAAGATATATAATAGAGCAAGAGCAAGAAGGTTTCTCACTTAGAAAATATTACAACTTCATTGCTTACAAGGGGGGAAAAAGGAAAGCATTGTAACTAAGGATCCATACATATGTAAGAAGCCAAATTCAATAAACAAAATGTTCAGCTGAAGACACGAGGGCATTATTACTACAGAATTCCCCAAGACAAAGTCTTTTACTTGTTGGTGGTTACATGGAGAGAACAGTTCGGTGTTCGTAGAGTCTTCCATTTAGTGTTATCTAATGCTTCACAATGCGGTGAATACCCGGAAGTCCACTGTGCACAAGGGGCAACCAAATCGCACACATAGCAGTAACACTACACAACACAAACCCATCAAAACAAACATCAGTCTCTCATCTTATTATCTTAATATACAAACATCAAAGATCCGTTTAATATACCTGATCACAATGTGTTGCGTGATGAGTAGTTTGAAATGGGAATTTGGAACAGAGATGTCTGGGATGTGGGTAATCCCTACAAGCCACCTGAATTAAAGCACCAAGAATTGTTCATCAAGATCTGACAAAGAAACAAAAAAAAATACTCAGAAAAGTCATCTATATATAATCAAATCAAACCTGGCCTTTCTCGTGGAGTATTGCAACATCGTTATCATCGTCTTTTGGGGTACCGATCTTGGTTGCATCAAAAGCGTCGTTGGGATCGAAATCAAGGATAAAGCAATCCTCTTTCTCCTCAAAGACCTTCATATCCTGTCTTGTTTTCAGACAGAATATACCTCTGAGTGGTGTCCCTGACTCTGCCTCTTCTTCTGTACTAGTAGTAAGGCTAAGGCTCTTCTTCTTCTTGATCTCCCATAGATCTGGTGATATCTCCACAATTTCAGTTTGCTTAATCACCATTCTTGATTCTTCCACACTGTGTGTGTTAATTTTCCAGAGATGATTTTGGAAATTACAAATGTGACCGTTGCGAAGAGAAGCAGCCGATGATGGTTTTAGTATTTGATAAAATGTATTGAGATGACCTTTCGTTAATATGGGCTAGTCTTCACATGAAGCCCACTTATTGGCCCAAGTCCGTTATGCTTCCCTTCCTCACCAATTTACTGAAATCGACAATGGAACGGAGAGGTCGAGACTAGTAGATTTTGATGAGAAGAAACAAGTATATTAGCTTGAAGATTTGGAATACTAATGTTTAACCTAATAACTAATTAATGTAATTATCCTACGGAATATACACAAATCAATACAATATATTCTTATACTAATAGTTACATGTATTTTTTATATCTTCTAGAATCATCTCTATCTATCTTTAGAGACTTCACCATTGCATTACCGAATCTAATATCGTGTAGAAATCCATTTCTGATTTTTTCTCCGGAGTCACAAGACTCATAACTGACACTAGAAACAAAACGAACGCAACAAATTAAGAACATCACCAAAACTGCAATTAACATATGTTTTTCAATTTAAAACATCGGTATTATTGAAATCCTAGCTCAAATTCATAACACTATATTCAGTCAGCCACCCTTAAGATTGTCTCGTGAGAAAATGATCATATGAGCAAAGAGTGATTAACCCTGATTTTGCTTCACATTGTTAAATAGAGCTATAATCAGAACTAAATACAGTATCCACTTGCTGAACATTCTAAGCTTTTCTGTCACCAACAAATTACATGAAAATTTAGTTTAACCACCATACGGTTAGAAGAAGCAGACCTTTTCATAATAGTAACAAAACCCTATTATTTGTTTTCTTATCACAGCCTCTGGTCATGTCCAAACTGTGGCAGAGAAGAAGATAAGGCTTTTGAGTGAAGCGAAACTGTACTATGGCATCTTACACCAAGTTATTCTCTATTCTCCGCTTCGATTTCATTACTCGCTCTCAGATAGACAGAAGAAGCTTCTATAGATGGATCACAACTTTATCTACGGTTCTGTTGCAGACAGAAGAAGCGTATATTTTTTTTAGCTTAAACTAAAAACAAAACTGAGGAGAAGAAAAAAAGTGATAACAAACTGAGGGATTTCTATGGACTGCAACATGTTTGCTGGATCTTCATTTGCAAAGAGTAATTTTTGAAATCTCAGATGCCCAACTTAAGGACGTTTTGACTAATCCCTCTCATTTCCCATCTGTTCGGGGTTTAATAAACATGATTTATGAGGTTCTACATACGTTGCAAGACTGGTAAATTACCATTGTAAATCCAACTGCAAACCAGATAGCCTTTCGTATGGCAAGAAGTGTCACAGCAGATCATCGGTACCAATCGTACATCGCTAGTCATGGCCCTGTTTGACTGGCGGATCAATTTGCTCTCGATAATACATATTGACTTTTCTTTGTTCTGTAATAATTATTGTTTTTTTGTTAATTCCCTATTAGTGAGTTAACAATAGTTTCCTGTGTATGGCTCTTGCCACTTCTTTTGAGTAATAAAATATCTTGGTAACATAAAAAAAAACAGTCTCAAGACTCAAAGCAATGAGCTGATTAACCTCAGTTATGCGAGCTCAGTCTCCAGGACAATACGTAGAAGGAAAACATGTTCTTCAGCAATATTATGTACACACATAAGCTCCTCTCTACTTTTGCTCTGAACCAAATCTATAACACTGAATCAATGGATGTAGAACCACACGACTTCCTCTCACGAAAGAAAAAAAAAAAGAAGAAGGAATTTAGATTCAATGGATGCACAACCACTAAGACTTCAAAACCACTGAATCAAAGGAGAGAGTGCAGTTATTATGATCCTACGTATGCGAAAACCTACAAATAAAGGCCCACGAATTGGACAGTTTCCTGCAGATCATCTGTTCACCGTATAGCTGCATAAACATGAAATTTAAACCCTGTGATTCTTTACTCAGTCCCTAAGACACTAGTTTGATCCATTTCATGAAACAAAAGACAGGATCAGTGACAAGTAAACACAATTTTTCTCAGAAGTCTACATTTATTTTTACCCATCAAGTTGAAATTTGTAAACTTTCTTTTTCATCTCCTAATAGATCCACCACAACGGTTCTAACATTCCTGAAGCAGATTCAACACGAGGTAAAAAGGAAATTAACAAAAAAAATCCACACTTTTACACTAGTTAACTGAAAATGTTCAAAACTTTTTTACGATATAAGCTCCATTACACATTACAGTGCGCTCAGGACGAGAGCTTTTCAGACGCAGATGTGGAGAAGTGAAACCCTTCCTCGAGCCAGAGACATCTTCCAAAATCTGACTTTCTAAAAGTGTTTGGACCAATCAACCCGTACTTGCAACATAACACGGAAATAACAAAGAACAGTGTAAGTCATGTTTATAAAGCTTAACCACAACATTAACTAAAGATGCGTATCTATCCATCTGTAACATGAGCACGTACGTGGAAAAGCAACATAACATCTTGATTCACCTTACAAAAGCTGTTCATGCTCGACTATTCTTGAGCATGAACAATATAAGTAACCATGTCGAGAAAGCTTTTGTCTAATCTCTCATCATGCAATAGATTAGCGACCAGATTTACTGTTGAAACATCTCCAACGAACCCACAAGTCCTCATTTCCTTGATGAGTTCAGCTGATATCGCTTTGTCACCTCCTCTAAGGTGTGCCCTAATCAGTGTATTATACATATTGCTATCTTGTAGAGGCCCATCTTCTTTCATTTTTCTAAACAAGGCATCACCTTTTTGCATTAATCTTTTCCGGCATAATCGAAAGATCGTTGTGGTGTAAGTTATGACATCAGGCTCCATTCCTTTGAGGTTGAGGCTATGAAATAATTCCCATGCATCTTCAACCTTTCCAGCCTTGCACATCCCTTCAATGATGATATTATATACAAAAATATCAAGCTTCATTTCATTCTTTTGAAGATCCTGGAACACAATCAGCGTTTTCTCTACGAGCAAAATTTGTAAACTTTCTTTTTCATCTCCTAATAGATCCACCAGATCGGTTGTAACCATTCCTGAAGCGGATTCAACACGAGCTAAAAAGGAAATTAACAAAAAAAATCCACACTTTTACACTAGTTAACTGAAAATGTTCCAAACTTTTTTACGAGATAAGCTCCATTACACATTACAGTGCACTCAGGACGTGAGCTTTTCGGACGCAGATGTGGAGAAGTGAAACCCTCCCTCGAGCCAGAGACATCTTTCAAAATCTGACTTTCTTAAAGTGTTTGGACCAATCAACCCGTACTTGCAACCTAACACGGAAATAACAAAGAACAGTGTAAGTCATGTTTATAAAGCTTAGCCACAACATTAACTAAATATGTGTATCTATCCATCTGTAACATGAGCACGTACGTCGAAAAGCAACATAACATCTTGATTCACCTTACAGAAGTTGTTCATGCTCGACTATTCTTGAGCATGAACAGTTTAAAGAACCATGTCGAGAAAGCTTTTGTCTAATCTCCCATCATGCAACAGATTAGCGACTAGATTTACTGTTGAAACATCTCCAGCTAACCCACAAGTCCTCATTTCCTTGATGAGTTCAGCTGATATCGCTTTGTCACCTCCTCGAAGGTGTGCCCTAATCAGTGTATTATACGTACCGCTATCTGGTAGAGGCCCATCTTCTTTCATTTTTCTAAACAAGGCATCAACTTTTTGCATTAATCTTTTCCGTCATAATCCTGAGATCATTGTGGTGTAAGTTATGACATCAGGCTCCATTCCTTTGAGGTTGAGGCTACCAAATAATTCCCACGCATCTTCAACCTTTCCAGCCTTGCACATCTCTTCAATGATGATATTATATACTAAAATATCAAGCTTCATTTCACTCTTTTGAAGATCCTGGAACACAATCAGCACTTTCGTTAGCTTCCCGTTATTACAAAGCCCATCCAACAAAATGTTATATGTCATGATACTGGGAGGCACGCCATCAGAAACCATCTGTCTAAAAACTTCTTGGGCATTTTCAGTCTCCAACTTGAAAAAAACCTTGGATGAGAGTAGTGTAAGTGACTGTGTTTCCAACCAATACTCTTTGACACATCTTGCAGAAGAGCTCCTTACCATCTTCTACCTTCTTACACTTACAATATCCATTAATAAGAGTGTTGTAAGTCGCACCTGGGTAACAATCTTTGCTAATCATCAAATCAAACATATGTTTGGCCTCATCTAGACGATTGTACATATAAAACTCATTGATCATAGAATTGTACGTGATCATATCAGGGGCTATAGACCTTTTGATCATCTCCTCATACAAATGTTTAGCCTCTAAAAGCTTTCCCTCTTTCACAAACGCATCTATCAATGCATTGAAAGTGACTGCATTGAGATTGATTTTCCTCTCAATCATATCAGTGAGTAATTGAGCAGCATCACTCCATCTTCAGTAATGACAAAGGCAACTTATGAGGGAATTGTAGGTGACAACATTCGGCCTAACTCCTTTGTTCTTCATTTCGTCGAATAGGCTGGGTGCATCATCCACATGCCTGTATTTGCAGAGACCATCAATGACCATATTATAGATGACTATATTTGGCTCCATTTTCTTTTCCTCCATCTTCTTGAGTAAATTTAAAGCCAAACCGATATCGCCTATTTTACATACTTCATTCAGTATCGCACCATAAGTAAAGAGATCTAGTTGACAGCCTTTCTGCATCATTCGGTCAACTAAAGCCACGGCTTATGAGACTCTCTTGTTCCGAAAAAGACCATGGACCAGAGTGTTGAATGTGATGGTACTAGGCTGGTATCCCATTTTCACCATCTGATCAACCAAAGATACAGCCTCGAAAATTCTATTATGCTGACAGAAACCATTGAGAAGTGAAGAAAGCGTGACAATCCTAGGGTCATACCCGAGTTTCATAATCTTGACAAGAAGAGCAAAAGCAAGAGAGAGATGATGAGAGCGGCATAAACAGTTGATCAGAATACTGTAAGTATAAAGATCAAAATACTTGTTCATTTTCAACATCACCAACTCCTCTCCCATAGATATAACAGTATCATACTTATTCATCTTCGCAATAACATTCATTAATTTGTTAAACTCAATAATGGAAGGGCGTGGACGAGACCTGACCATCTCGTCGAAGAGAAAAATAACATCATCAAACTCAATATCACGAAGCCCATTTCTCAATATCTCTTTGTAATCCTAGCGCAACGTATAACCTAGCTTGAGGATCAATTAAGAGTTTTGAAGCTCTTAAGACCTAGAAACTAGTTTGTAGCTCAATCAAGAGGGGTTGAATTTCTCTTGAGACCTACTTGATCGATTAAGAGGAATTTAATCAACTCTTAACACCTACTTCTTGTTAGATGAATTGAATCAAATCTCACAAGGCAAAAGAGTAAAAACCCTAGTTTATTATCAATCAAAAGCTGCGTATCTGAAGAGCTAGAATTCTTTTATATATAATCAAGGCACAAGCCGACTTGTTTTAAAATAAAATAAAACCTACTAAGAAAAGGAAAACTTAAAGATTATCACATCTTGAACAAAAAGGAAAATAACACTAAAGTTTGATACGTTAATGATATTTATTATTATCATTACGTGTTGTGTACGTCGATGGTATGGGGTGATGCTGCATCAGGTCCCCCGGGTTGAGTAGGATTCGACCTCGAATCAGAAGATGGATCAGGCGGAAGAAACTTGGACAGGTAACGAACATTGAAAACATCAGACGTTGAAATGTGAGAAGTAACTCCACACGGTAGACATTGTCATTTATCCTCTCGACAATCCTCAGAGGTCCTATCTTATTGGCTTTCAACTTACTATAAGCATGAGCAGGCATACGATCACGTGTCAGATGTACCCATACCAGATCATCGGGAGCAAACACAAGGCGACGACGATGTGTATCAGTTGATGTCTTATACTTTAACGTGAATGAGTCAAGGTGATGCTTGGTTTGAGCATGGATCGTTGTGATGTTGTCAACAAAGGTAACAGCGTCACAATGAAGGCGAGTACGATTGGGCAGAGTAGAAAGATCAACCGATGCACGCGGGTTAAGGCCATAGATGACTTGAAACGGACTGAAACCGGAACTTCGATTAATAACATGGTTGTGGGCAAATTCTACTTGAGGTAAACGAGCATCCCATGATTTACTAGCATCTCCTACAAGACAACACAGGAGATTACCAAGAGAACGATTAGTCATTTCAATTTGACCATCGGTTTGCGGATGATAAGCGGAGCTCATATCAAGGCTAGTGTGAAGCAGCTTCCATAGAGAACGCCAAAAGTGACCAAGAAAACGAGAGTCACGGTCAGAGACAGTGGAGGTAGGTAGACCATGTATACGATAAATGTCACAAAATAATAGCACAACCACTTGAACAACGTCGGTTGTCTTCTTACATAGGATATAATGAGCCATCTTGGGAAAGCGATCCACCACAACAAAAATGAAGTCAAAACCCTTTTGTGTACGAGGAAGACCAAGAACAAAATCCATGTTAATATATGTACAAGGTTGAGTGGGAATAGGTAAAGGCAAATACAAATGGAATCCCACATTAGACGCATGCCCCTTCGCCTGCTGACAAGTAACACATCACTCGACAAACGTCACATCACGTCGAAGCGTAGGCCAAAAGTAAGAACTAGAGAGCAACTGAAATGTCCTATCACGACCGACATGGCCTTCGCGATGCAACTCTGAGATCAATTGTAAGCGCAAACTACAATCTGGCACACACAACCGGTTGTCACGGAAAAGAAAGTCATTGTGGACAGTATAAGTAAGAGAAAGACCAGCCATATCATTTGCATAAAAGCTCCCGAAATATGGGTCAATGGAATAGAGGTCGAGAAAGGAGCTGAACCCGGGCGCCGAGGCGTGCATGGTAGTAAGCAATGCTTGGCGACGACTCAAAGCATCAGCAACACGGTTAGAAGAACCCGCAATATGTTTAATCACAAAATTAAATTGTTGGAGATAAGCAATCCACGAGGCATGGCGAGAAGAGACCTTACTTTGAGTACTAAGGTGTTTTAAGGTATCATGATCTGTGTAAAGAACAAACTCACGATGAAAGAGATAATGACGCCAATGCTTAATAGCTTGCACAATAGCATAAAATTCCACATCGTATGTGCAGTAACGAAGCCTAGCATTAGACAACTACTCGCTAAAGAAGGCGATCGGACGACCATGTTGACTCAAAACAACTCATATACCTGTTTTGGATGCGTCACTATGCAGCTCGAAGACAGAATGAAAGTCCGGTAGAGCCAAAATAGGGGCATAGCACAACTTGTCTTTAACCAGCTCAAACGCACGCACAACATTCTCTGTCCATGTAAAATTTCCATCACGGATACAATCGGTTATAGGATACATAAGACTGCTGAACTGTCACACAAACCGGCGATAAAAGGATACTAAACCATGGAAACTGCGAACCTCGGTGATGGTGGAGGGAGTGGGCCAAGCTCGAATGGCAGCAACCGTCTCGGGGTCAACAGACAAGCCATGGGCCGAGACGACATAGCCCAAAAAATGAACCTCGGTAGAAGCAAAGGCACACTTTTTGCGGGTCGCATAAAACTGGTCACGCCGTAGAACCGAGAGGACATCACGCAAGTGACCAACATGTTCTTCAAATGACGAACTAAAAATAAGAATGTCATCGAAATAAACAACCACAAATTTACCAATAAAAGGCCGCAAAGCTTGATTCATGACATGCATGAAGGTACTAGGTGCATTAGACAAACCGAAAGGCATGACCAACCATTCAAAAAGCCCCTTGCACGTTTTAAAGGCCGTCTTCCACTCGTCTCCTGGATTGATTCGAATCTGATGGTATCCATTTCTTAAGTCCAGTTTAGAAAAAATATAAGCAGCGCCAATCTGGTCAAGCAAGTCATCAAGTCGAGAAATAGGAAAATGACAGCGTACTGTAATTTTGTTAATAGCAAGACTATCAACGCACATCCGCCAAGAACCATCCTTCTTAGGAATAAGTAAAGCTGATACAGCACACGGACTTAAACTGTCACGTAAAAATCCTTTAGACGCAAGCTCTTCATCCTGTCGACGAAGTTCCTCATGTTTTATTGGACTCATACGATAATGGGAGCGATTGGGGAGGGCTGCATCTGGGACCAAGTCAATACGGTGTTGAATATCACGAAGTGGTGGTAAACCCGTCGGTAAATCATCAGGGAAGACGTCACTAAACTTTGCAACAAGAGTACCTAACTCACGTGGTATTGAAGTCACAACAACCGGAGAGAGAGGCGTCTGGACAAGTAGTAAGACCAAACCCTCGAGACGCATCAAAGACTCAAATGGTGTGCGTTGCAAGAATAGAACAGGAGGTGGAGACGGGGTGAGAACAAACTTGCGATTCTGGAAGCGAAAACTGTAGGTGTTCGCGAACCCATCATGAATGACACGCATATCAGATTCCCATGGGCGACCCAAAAGGAGATGGCAAGCATCCATCGGTACCACATCACAATAAGCCTTGTCATGGTAAGAACCACCCACGGAGAAGGAGACTAAGACACGTCGGGTGACCGGAAAATCTGTATCTTGTTGGAGCCATGCTAGCTTGTAGGGAGTCGGATGAGGTTCATCAGGTAAGGACAGTTTTGTCACTGCATACTTAGAGTGAAACAGGGTGTTGCGTTGAGGATGAAGAGTGGAACTGAGAGGCGCGAGGCGACGAATCATCAAGGAGGGCCCGGAGTCAGCTCCTAACTCTTCATGTCGCACTTGATCATCATCATCAAAGACTAGTTCTGCCTCATCGTCATAGACGTCCTCAGCACGTAAGCCACGACGCGCACGGTTAGGGCATGAAGCCTGTGTATGCCCTGCCTCTCCGCAAGAGAAACATCTCATTGGGCCAGAACGCTGTTGGCAGGAGGGATCAACAGAAACCAAGGCAGTATCACTTTTGGGCAGAGGTGGCTCTGTTCCCGAGGGTGTTGACGAAGTCGGGCGAGAGGAACGGGTGTTGCTCCAAGAGGAAAACGTTGCGCGCATTTGTAACTCCACCGTCAAGGCCTATTGAAAAGCCTCCGAGACGGACAGCGGACGAAACAAATTCAGTGTGTCTTGAAGTTGTTGACGGAGTCCTCCGACAAAGCGAGCCACGAGCTGCGACTCTGTTTCGTGTGTGTCTACACGATTGAGCATAAGAAAAAATTCCTTAGCATAATCATCAACAGAGCGAGCACCTTGTCGTAGATTCTGAAAGCGTTGGAGCAACAGCTGATCGTAATTGAAAGGGAGGAACGTCTTCTTCCTGCGACGCTTAAGGTTGTCCCATGACATGATTTTTTGTTGTTTTCACGAGCTCTGGATGTCTGCAATTGGGACCACCAAGCTGTTGCACTAGCACAAAAATAGATTGCGATGAGGGGACACAACGATCAAGAGGGACGCGTTTG
>OVAP01003695.1:0-16081 GCA_900406295.1 Aurinia saxatilis
AATTTGTAAAAATTTCCGAGTTCATGGGTTTTTTTGCACTAAACCCTTAATTTTTCTAGTAATTAATTTTAAAATCTAATTTTTAGAATAATGAGATTGTATGCTTTTTTCTTCTTCTTTTTTTTTTTTTTGTCGGAATCAGATTGTATGTTAAGATATATTATGTTACCCTTTAGAGGAAAAGAATTGACGATAGTGAAACCGAATCAAATATTCAACACATTGGAGTAACTCGTTCAAATTACATTAAAAAAAAACTTTATTGGAGTAACTCGTTCAAAATCACCAACCCAACTAGAAGTTGGATATACTACATGTTCTACTTCTGATTAGGTTTGTGAATTAGGCAAGAATTTCACGGCTAACAAGAAGGAAATTTTCTTGTATGTGATTGTATCCCATTGATTCGAGTTACGCTGAAGAAGAAACTTTTATATTTCTTGCTTACTCTCATCATTTTCACGCTCCCTCCCTCATCAAGTTTAAATCATTTATCCCTAATTTTCGTATCGGAGAGACAGTCTCCTTCAATGAGGAGAAGGAGCGTAGTGACTCTTCCAGAGGAACTGGTTCAAGACATACTCTCTAGAAAAGCCGGCGGCTTCTCTTGCATGATCCAGATCGACATCCAAGCCATGGAACGCTCTGATCAAGGGTGACAAATCCGCGAAGGAGCACGATGCTAATACACCAAAGGAGGTTCTAGTTATCATTCTGATGGATTTTAATGTTTATCAAATGAGCCTTGATCTCCACGGCTTTCAAGAAAAAAAATTTCCATCTGCAAAGGTATCATGTCAGTTTATTTTCGAAGAACCTTCCTTAACTTCTTCAAATGGAGTCAAGATATGCGAGGTCGTTCAGTGTGAAGGATTACTGCTATGCTTAACAATCGACGATAGGCTAGTGGTATGAAATCCATGTTTGGGGGGAAACAAAGTGGATCCAACCTAAAAACAGGTACAAGGAAACCAACTGCTATGCTTTTAGTTACGATAGCAGATCAGCTTGCTAAAAAATCTTGAGGATAGAGAAAGTTGATGATAACGAGAATTAATCAATATGTGAAAATCTTTGACTTTCCCAATAACTCGTGGAGGGCTCTTGAGGTCAACCCAGTACGTGGGCGCCGTGTATATGAACGGAACTAGTTACTGGTTTGATCATCTCTTATTCCGTTTTGATTTTTCGGAAGAGAAATTTGGGAAGCAGCTTCCTCCCTAAAATATGTGTTTTAACACCCGTATGGCGTTATCAGTTGCTGGAGATAGGCTATTTTGTGTATTAATAGCTGATCCAAAATTTATGGATGTATGGGTGACAAATAGACTTAAGAAATCTGGAGCCTTTAAATGGAAAAGGTTCTTTACAGCCAAAGCCAATAATAATTTCTTTTCTCCATGGGTGAGTTTGGTGGTTGACGAGCAGAACGAAGCTATAGTGTGTTGCGATAACGGTAAAGTTCCCGTGAATATCTTGCACATTGCGGCAGTACAAGTGAACCATATTGGTGCGCAGCAGGATCTCATTGCTCACTTCTTAGTTATGTTCCAACTTTGACTCATATTCAGTAGGGTATCTAGCTCTTAGTGTACTTGAGCTTAGGATTCATAGTTATTGCAACACAGTACAACTTTGTTTTGCTCACCGACCACCGCACTCACCCATGGAGAAAGACACTATCGACTTTGGCTGTAAAAAACCTTTTCCATTTAAAGGCTCTGGATTTTTTTAAGTCTAGTTGTCACCCATACATCCATAAATTTTGTATCAGATATTAGTACACAAAGTTGCTCAGCTCCGGCAACTGATAAAGCCCATACGTGTTTTAAACACACATATTTTAGGGAGGAAATTGCTTCCCAAACTTCTCTTCCAAAAAAATTAATACCGAGTAAGAGATGATCAACTGGTAAGTCCTTCATATACACGCCGCCACGGCACCCACATACTGGTTTGACCCCAAGAGTCCTCCAAAAATTACTCGGAAAATCAAAGATTTCACATATTGATTCATTCTTGTTATCATCAACTTTCTCCATCCTCAAGATTTTGTAGCAAGGTGATCTGCTATCATTACCAACAACATAGCAGTCAATTTCTTTGTACATGTTTTTGGGTTGGATCCACTTTGTTTCCCCTAAACATGGATTCCATCCACGAGTCTACCGTCCCTTATTATGCAGCATTATTATGCATAGCAGTAATCCTTTGCATTGAACGACCACACATATTTTGACTTCATTCAAAGAAGTCAAGACAGGTTCTTTGAGAATAAACTGACATGATACCTTTGCAGACGGAGAAACTTTGTCGTGAAAGCCACAGAGAAGTAGGCTCAGTGGATAAACATTAAATTTTATCAGCATGATAACCATAACCTCCTTGGGTGCATTAGCAGCATGCTCCTTCGCAAATTTCTCATCCTTGATCAGAGCGTTCCATGACTTGGATATCGATCTGAATCTTGCAAGAGAAGCCGTCAAAACCTAGAGAGTATCTCCTGAACCAATTCCTTTGGAAGAGTCATTGTGCTCCTTCTCCTCGTCGAAGCAAACTGTGGAAAGAAAAGATGATTAGGGAGTGAGCGTGAGAATGATGACAGTAAGCAACGGATATAAAGTTTCTTATAGAATATAATCTAAGCTGGGATAATGGATTTATGTATGTTAAGTTGGTGACCAGCTGGGCGGGAGCTTATTGTTAAATACTCTCAAGGTGCTGCTAATTTTGAGAAGCTAGGGTGAACTTATGTTGAGAGATAGAGAGAAAACATGAGTCATATTTATTCGTTACAAAACTCACTCTGCTCGGAAAACATATTTGCAAAAACATTATTCGGTTCTTTCTGTTTGTCATGTGTCATATGTACTTTCTACTTGAAAAATTTGGTCATTCAAGGAGCATGAAAACACTAATAAGCTACATGTCAAAGAAAAGTCGGGATCTCTTTCAGATTATAAAACAAAGCAAACCGTTGTAATGCAACAAGCATGTATACTGGCATAGTTGAAACAACTTCTTTGTGAAATGAGAAGTTTATTAACCGATTTTACACTTCAAAGCAGAAACAAAAATCAAGGAAAAGAAAAGGACGTTTGCAGATAGCTTAGTTTATTCACCACTTTTTCTTTTGCATCCTACACCTTGTTGAATTTGAGTCAAACTTGGAGCATAATTAAACAAAAATGAGGCAGTAATTACACTGAATGGAACATCCACTTCTCTCACGTTATTGTCTTCTCCAACAATGTAAACCACGTGCATGCTTTTGTCATTTCTCGTGTATCGTTCACAACACACTAGGACTTTCTTCTCCTCATCCACCACGAAACTTACAGTATGCCAACTATCAAGTAGTTCAGGCTTCAGATTCACAGATAAGATCATGCTCCACGACACCACTTTGGTCCTCTCATCATAAATCTTATTTGTCACCCATATCTCTGTCTTTGATGTATTATCGCGCTCTACCAACACAGAAAGCTTCTCTTCTCTAACAACGGATAGAGCTTCATCTTTATAACTATCCATAGGACACAGGCACCAAAGATGTAGACGTTCAAATTTTTCTGTTGTATAATCAAAACTGACTAAGGACATGACTCCCTCTTTCACCTTTTTATCTCTAGCAAACCAGTAAGTCTTTCCCTTCAAAGACACAATACTGTCCGTGACATACGCTAAGCGACAGTCAGGAGCTACATCAAGAACCCTCCACGAATTAGAGTTCATGTGGTAAATCTCGAACTCATGGTTGGAGCCATCATAGCACAAAACTTTGTAGCTATAAATTCCGGACTTGTTGTCTTTGTAAGATCCAAGAGCATACCTTTTTTCGGCCTTGGAACGACCTCGTGGCTCGATCCGCCTGGTCTTACCAGTACAGGGGTTCCAAACCATGATTTTAGCGTTGAGTCCGTTGGTGCATAACAACAAACCATCATAGTGAAAGACTCGCTCAATCTCGCAATGATATAAATTAGGTAAAAGGTCGTTTAGGCTAAGTTCACATGTGATCTCTACAGACGAGAGACTGAAACTCATAGGACGAATCCTAAACTTGTTCAACGTGAGAACAAAAGACTGTTTTGGGGCTTTATCGAAGTGCTTACTTGTGAATCTCTTGTCGTCGAATAAACGGTCCCATCGTTTGCAAGTAGATCGTAGCCGTTTCAGAGATGTGGCTGGAACGCGACAGAGTATCTCCTCTACCAAATCTCCGGTAAGGTCGGACATTGTGATCCTCTCTCAAGTAGGTAAAAGTCGGCCGCTTTGATTCTTATTTAGAGCATTCCCATTGCAGACACTATCATGTGTCTTTAAAATTAATAAGACTTAAAAATAAAGATAAAAGAAAAGAAAAATCACACTGTAGATAGAAGACACGATAGAACTCTGTAAAACACGACACGTGGCAAGCCTTGATTGGTTCGTGTAATATACTCCCTTTCATTTTCTTCTTTCTTATCTCTCTCTCTGACCCGGCGGAGAGAACGCAGTTTATCAATTTTTTGCTCAAATTTGATCTAATCAAAATTTGTTCAATGTGTCATCAGTAAACCCTAAAATCAACATTCAAATTTTGGACCGAGAGCTAAAGGATCGAGAATCATAACGACCAGAGATCTCGTCAATATCCATCCGGCAGAGCTTAAGTTCCCCTGTAAAGTTTTATAATCTCTGTTGGCCGAAAATTTTCACAAGCTTGTGGTTTGTTTTAATTTTAATCTCTGTCCTAAATTTGATTTGGTGGGTTTTGTTTATTTGTGTAAACAGATAGTGGTGGGCAATGGGAGGAGGAGATACGGTGGTGAAGGTGCAGAGAGACACGATTCATGCATGCATGAGTTGTCCTCTTTTTGAGAAGCTCCTTCATGACGCGGCCACCACTTCTCAGTGCCTTCATATGTGTTAGTTTTCCTCTGCCCCTTTCGATTTATGTTTGAATTCGAGTTTCATGTGATGGGAATTTGCCCATCGTTTTGTTTTGTGTGTGTTTATTGTTTGATTGTTGTTGTTGTTTAATCGCGTTAATTTGTCACTGCTCCTCTTCGATGTCTCTCAATCGAATTGGTGGAATTTGTTTCTCGGGTTCGGAGTCAGTTTGTATAAAGGAACAATTGTTTGGGTTTGTCTAATCATGTCATGTAGTTGTATGTTGTTTGTTAGGTTCAGCTTCTCCATCATGTACGTTCCGCATTGGAAGTTGAATTACTAATGGGGGTTTTATACAGTTAAAAGAGTTTAAGATCATTTACAAGTTCATTATATAGCTTTGGTTTCTTTAACATATAGAAAATCGTATCAGTGATGATCTTTATGTATAACCTTTTGTTTAGTTTCATTTGGGAGATTCCAATGTGTACGCCACCAGCTCTCTCTTATCCGTTAAGTCGAGTCAATTAAATGAGATTACATACGCCAGATATTGTTGGTGGAAGCTTCTGTTTTTCAGTTACTGCCGTTTCAAAATTAGGCATTTTCATTTGCTTTTTGGTTTGGTTTTCGGGATTCATGCAGTATCACCATTATGAGTTTAAAATTAAACGGGATGATGTTGAATAATTGCTTGCTTACAAGTTTTTGCCATGTCTACTGGTATCACTTAATTAATTCAGTAGTGGACATATTAGTTTTAGCCTTGCTATAATGGTTGTGGCGGAGAGAGATGGAGAATTTAAACTAGCATTATGATCAGACAGAGAGCGCAAGCTCACCTTAAACATTTCATCAATTCACTCCGAATAAAAGAGAGGTAAAGAAGGTGATTAATACAGTTCTCTTTTTAGCTTTGTGTCACATACAAATATTATGTTTGATTTTGTACGCCCAAGTCCAAATATGACCTTATGACGGATTGTGATCTTCAACTCATACATTCCACCAATTGCAGATGCAGCAAGCCATGAAAGGAGAAATGGTCATGTTTGGTTCTCACTTCTGGCGATCACTAATACTGAGATTCTTGCTGGGGATCTCTGCTTTAATGATATTCAAGATGTTTCTATGTCTTAGAATCTTGACAAGAACTTGGTGGTTTCAGGGAAGGAGTAGCATCTTTGCCTCAGATTCCAACGAACTTCATGTTTCTTTTGCTTTTATCCAAAAGTACCTCATGAAGAATCTTGATCTCCAGTGTGAAACAGAGTAAAGCAACCTTTTTGTTCTAGTTTTTCAGGGAAATTGAAAGGAAATGACACTGCACAAGTGTATTTTCAGTGTTTACAATGTGGAAAGATATTTTTAAGAATCTTTGTTGTTGATGTAGAATTTATGTTTTTCCTGAGGAGAGATTATTGACTAGAATTAAAATTCTAGTTTTATTTTTCTTATTTTACATAAATTTTAAACAACATTTGTAACATTATAAAAAACATATATCTTCTATCTATTTTTTAAGACACCCATTTCTAAGGGCATCGCTATCGGTGAAACTCATTCTGAGTTTCATAAAGAATTTTTTATTAACATTTTAAATCTAATTTAAAAACTAAATTAAATAAAAAATGTTATTAAAGGATTGAACCAATTATATAAGAACAGCTGTTGATCAGTCTCATGGTAGAGTCTCTGAAGTCTCACGCCATTGAGACGGTCTCACACCTTTTCTTTCATCTTTATACTATTTTATTATTATTTTATTTAGTGAACCTCTGCTAGTATTACCAATGTGCATGCTCTCACCAATGGATGGAGAAAAATAATGAAAACTTAGTGGTAATAGTTAGAATAAATTAGTATTAAGTTTAATATTAAATTATACTAAAAACATCCATTAGGGGATGACCACTACGGATGGTCTTAGGGTTTGATCTGTTACGTATGAAAATAACAAGCATTGTTTTGAGCCCGGTCGAAGGAACACATGTGGTTCAACCGGTATATTAAACCGCGACGGGTGTAACTTGGTTACTCTAATATGGATTGTGTAATGTACTCCTTACTTTAAAAGTTTAATGAAAATTGCTTAGGTGTCAACTTTCTAGCCAATTAATTCAAAAAACCATGATTAGATCGATGAATTGTAAAAGTCTCTGAGAAAATCATAAATTATTTTGGCGACAAAGAACATCCCTCAAATTCATTCTATTTTTTTTTTATTGATCCATTGTTTTAAAGTTTTTCATCAAAAAACAAAAATTATTTATCTCAGAAAATTGGTGTGTTCATCACGGTTTCAATTTGGTGTGTTCATCACGGTTTCATCTGTACACCGTGGAGATGGTTTAGATGCCTGTAAGTTCTTGATCGATGAGTTGAACACTAATGGAGAGCTTTCATCCCTATTTTGTTTTCTAGATTTTTTTGGTTCAGTGATGATGATGAACAATGACGAATGACGAGTCCTTCGTAAAATCGAGGATATGTGTCTTTCCAATTTTTCAATTTGCAGAGAGGAAGAAACATTACATGAGTTAGGGATTTTGAGCAATCATAGGTGTTATTGGTCAGTGTTCTCCTAGGATATTTTCTGTGTTTTAGTTTGCAACAGAACATAATGACTGAAGATTCCGTTTACACTTAGCTGTGTAATGGAGCCAGTAGGATTAATTTCTTAATTTTGGTAGTTGAGAGGATTACACTGTTGAACAATGTCTCACGTTGTATGTTGTTGTATAGGTTCTGGAATGTTTAAGAAGAAAGGATTTAAGGGATCATTTGCGGAAGATAAAGTGATGAACATGTACACAAAGAAATGTGAGAGTCCAATGAAGAATGGGATACGCAAGGCATTGTTAGTGGTATTGGTTTCGGGTTTTCATCCTTCGTCCTCTTTGCTTCTTACGCTACCAGTTTCTATGTCAGCGCACGGCTTTTTGATGACGGCAAAACAACCTTTGATTCTGTTTTCAGGGTATGTAAAAACAGAACACACCACAAGTAGTTATTTTCTGTTTTCATGGTTTTTTCTTGATGATTCTTGTGATGTTTATGCAATGCAGGTTTTCTTTGCTTTGACAATGGCTGCTATGGCAATATCACAATCGAGTTCATTATCTCCTGATTCAAGCAAAGCCGATGTAGCTGCTGCTTCGATATTCGAGATAATGGACAGAAAATCAAAGATTGATATCCAAGTGTTGAAACTGGAAGAGTGTTGGATAATGTTAAAGGAGATAATGAGCTACGTCATGTTAGTTTCAGATATCCAGCAAGACCAGATGTTCAAATCTTCCAAGATCTTTGTCTATCTATTCGAGCCGGAAAGATCAGAAATTACTAAAACTTTTCATTTCTTGATTTACAAGGTAGAAGAGTCTTTTGAGACCAACTCTGTTTTGTTTTTTGTAATTTTTTCAGACAGTTGCATTGGTTGGAGAAAGTGGGAGTGGGATGAATTCTCTTTGTTATCAAGAGAGAGAATATACATATAACTCTTGGACTCTCATGGTATAACTCTTGGACAGTGTAGCCACGAGAGAGAAGATACTTGACTAGCCATGAAGCAATGTAGCCTCCTGCACCAGTAACACATACCCTTTCATCTTCGCCATTAACAACTTTTGAGTGAACGAAGGAGAACACAAGTCCCAAAGTATTTTATACACAAGACAAATCTGAGTTTGACTACTCATTTTTGAATTAAGTAGCGTAACTATTCATACAAAAATAATTGTTGTTATTTTATACCGTCTCAAAAAATTAGTAGAGTGAAGACAAAAATCTAATTGGCCTCAAAAGACCGTGAATTCTTAGTTGCATTATTAGATGACAAGGGCTCATATAACTATTGTATTTGTGATTAATGACCTTAGCCGGTGACTGATTTATCACCCGGTTTATTGAGATGTATGTTTAAGATTTTTTGTATGTTACACCGTCCGAAGTAAAAGATGTATATTTCAGAGACTTATATTATTTTGCCTACGAAAATTATATTAGTTTTGGTAGAATTTTTCATTTTGTTATTAATTATTCAATTTTTTATATTACTAAAATGATATTTTATATTATGTAAGGACTATAAGATAAATAAATGTTTTTAAAAATATAAAGAAAAAAATAGCTAAGGTCATAAATCATTATTGAACCTTTCATTGGTTCAGTTTTCCAAAAAAATTCGCAATAAAATAAAATAAATATATAACCATTAAGATTTGCATATAAATACCATATTATGTGATCATTAGGCATTTGTCATGGAGCGAAGTAAAAACACACGGGCTAATAATTCTTCCGATTCACATGTTAATTCCCGTGGAGTACTTGAACAACATAGACATCTCAGGTTTATTAAAGGTTGGTGTTCCCGTCATGTATGCAAAACATTAATCTGAATGGTGGATTATGCAACGATCCTAGGCTTATTACAACTCAGATGGCTAAGCATGTTATTCAAGCTAGAATTCTTAGGAAGTGACAAAATGGTTGGGAAGAAAGTTTTGATACCGAGAATGTACGTTACACCTCCAGAGGATAAATATTTTTTTCGCATGTGTTGTAGATAATTCCCTTTGACTTTGGCATTTGCAATGACAATAAATAAGAGCCAAGGTCAATCACTCGATAAAGTAGGTTTGCTTTCACAAAAACCCGTATTCTCTCATGGACAAATATATGTAGTTTTCTCCTGAATTAAGTCTCGAGCTGGTCTGAAGGGGCTCATCAGATATGACAATGGCAAATTCCAGACAAAGACTACAAACGTTGTCTACAAAGAAGTCTTTCAAAATGTTAATTAGTCTTTTGATTATTTCAATGCTTTCATTTCCTCTCATCCATTTCGAACAAACACTATACCTTTCGAGTTTATTTCAGAATTATCCTTTACAGATTTTGGAATCGTTTATATCATAAATATGTCTGCCCGCACTATGTGCGGACACAAAATCTAGTATATATTATCTAGATCACAATTTATTATGATCTTTCTGTGATTGATTCTCTTTGAAAGATTGGTTTACAAAATCAGCAAAGAAATTACCAAAGTCACTACTTTTTTTTTTTTTTTTTTTNCCTGCAAATAAGAACCGTATTTTATAAGAACCGTATATAACATGCTCTGGTCCCGGGCCTGAGGGGATGTACGGGCCTAGGCCCAGAACCTCTTGGTAATTCAAAACAAAAATTACTATTGGGCTCTTTTTCTTTTGCGTCCAGCAGCTCCCTCGATTTGAACTAAACTTGGAACATAATAATGAATAGCTGGCCAACATCTATTTGCTATGTCACAAACTCCAAAATCCAGTTGTGTAAGTTGATTATCCACCCCAGCAATGTATACCATGTGTTTGCAGTCCTCGAAGTTCCCTTTGATATAAATTTTCTCACAACACACAAATTTTTTCTTCCCCTCGTCGACCAACAAACTTGGGTTCAAAGAAAGATAAAATTCAGGGTAATTCACTCGGAATATCTTACTCCAGGACGACACCATTGTAGTCTCATCAATCTTATTTGTTACCCATATCTCTTTCCTCCATGTATTTTCGTGTTGTAATGACACCAAAAGTTTCTCTTCTCCAACAACAGACAGCGACGTAGTTATAAATTTATCCATAGGAAAGTGGCAGAGAAGACAAAGACGTTCAAATCTCTCGGTTGTATAATCAAAACTGACTAAAAATACTCCGAGCTCTCTCTCTATTTTCCATCACCAGCAAACATGTAAATCTTTCCCTTCAAAGACACAGGGGAATTAGTAGTCAAGGCCTTGGATGCAAGCCAGCCTTAACTCTGATGGAGCAAAGTCACAGCCTTGGATGCAAGCCAGCCTTCTCCTTTGGCACAATCTTATGCCATTCCATCCTTAAACGAGATACCTTTTAAGCGCTTACCATAAAGATCTCCTCTGAGAGGAATACACTCGTACCCCCGTATTTGTAGAACCGGTACAAATCCACGAATGTTATACGTCTTAGTTTTACCAAAATAAATATGTTTGATACCAGCCAACAAGCTCGTAAATGCCACTCTTCCCCATGGGTACTTCTCAAAACATTTCGCATCAAGAACCAGATAAGAAGTCTGCAAAGGAACCCATGAAGAAGAAGAAGAAATCCCGTAGATGACAACCAACAAGATGACTAACCAAGCAACCATCCGCCTCTTCTCGAAACTCCATAACCGACATCTCGGAAACATTTTTAGCAACTCATTTAGACAAGGCCTAGTCGGTGTTGAAAATTCCCATCTCCTCCAAAACTTTTGTATGATCAATATCCATTTGGGTCTCATCAGTGATTGGATCACAGTTAAGTCTCGTAATCGCTGAAAACTCATGCAAAGAATACATAACAGGACGATCTTCTGTCACTGTTCACAACTTGTGAGTCGTCTTAGATATCAGTCGATTAGTAAAGGGAATCATGGATAATCTTGCTCCAGAATACAAAGGCGATTTCACAAAACTTGATAATCACTCCTAGTGGTGAATCACACAAGTTAGCACACACATCTTATCCTAATTCTTCTTTCACCCTTCCCAAACTCCACAAATGAACGTTCTGATTCGTGCTCCTAAACTGTTTATGCGTTCTTCCTTTCTGAAAAAATCGTCTAGGATAACCTTTTTTGCACCACTTAAGAATTCANGCAAAAAAAAAAAACAAAAAAGTAAATTTAAGTTAGAAAATACAAATCTATCACAACTTTTTCATAAATCTGTGACAATCTCCAAAACGTTTTGAGAATTCACATGTTTTATGATTTATTTTATATTCGTAAACTAAATAAATTCTAATGTTTTGGAATCTGCTTTTCTTGTTTTCTTATTTGTTTTCGCTTGTTAGGCGTTCTCTTCTCTAAATTGATTAAGTTGAATTTTTTTAATAGTTACNATGATTTTTTTTAATAGTTACACTTCCATCCCTACTTATTTCTTACATGTTATAATATAGGTTTGATGGATCCAATTGTTCTCATCATTGTTTGTTTCATTCTAATATTTTTGAAAATCCTTGATGGGTTAATGTTAATCCAGTGAAGTGGGACAGACTGAACCACAAAATTCACCGGCTGGGATGTACTTACATTTATCAACAAGAACAAAAAAAAATGAGCTTATTTAATCCACCTCATATTAATCAAAGTTTGAATGGGCTGGTTTATCCAGTAACTCACCCATAATGGTATACAATAATTCATAATAAAGTTTTTGTTATTTAAATTGAGCATGTGAATTACTTATTTCTCCTTACTCGATGTCACGTGAGACCAATTTAAAATTTAGCCCATATCAGAAGAAATCCATTGGCAACAATTTATATTTGTAGGTGATGATGTCGATAAATTTTAGCCACACAAACAAATAATTAAGATATACTAAAGATATATATATTGTTTATATGCATCTATTGGACACAAAAGTTTATCGCTTACAGAATTCTTATCTGCACATTACCAAACCCCCCCACTTTCATCTTCCTCGATACGGATCTGAGGACGATGATGGCTTGATGATGATCCGATTACAATGAAGATCTGAGGACGATGATGGTTTGATGATGATCCGGTTACAATGAAGATCTGAGGACGATGATGGCTTGATGATGATCCGATTACAATGAAGATCTGGTGACCTGATGATGACGATGATTAGGTGAACCAGTGATGGGATGACGAGGATCTAGTTACAGATCTGAGAAAAAATTCCGGTGAGTATTCGTCGCTTAGTTAAATCTGATTGAAGGTTAAGAAATCAACTTTATGATCTCATTTGAGTTCTAATTTTATAATTAAAATTAATATTTCTAGTCATTAATTTAAAATCTAATTTTCAAAATAATCAGATTGTATGTTAAGATATATTATGTTACCCTTAGACAAAAAGAATTGATGATAATAAAATCGGATCAAATATTCAACACATTGGAGAAACTCGTTCAAATTACATTAAAAAATCTTCATTGGAGTCAATCGTTCAAATCATCAACCCAACTAGAGGTTGGATATACAACATGTTCAACCTCTGATTAGGTTTGTGAGTTAGGCAAGAATTTCACGACTAACAAGAAGGAAATTTTCTTGTATGTGTTTGTATCCCATTGATTCGAGTTATGCTGAAGAAGAAACTATATATTTCTTGCTTACTTTCATCATTTTCACGGTCCCTCACTCATCATGCTTAAATCATTTAACCCGAATTTTTGTATCACGGTTTGCATCGACGAGGAGAAGGAGCATAGTGACTTTTCAAGAGGAACTGGTTCAGGAGATACTCTCTAGAAAAACCGGCGGCTTCTCTTGCACGATCCAGATCGACATCCAAGCCATGGAACGCTCTGATCAAGGGTGACGAATTCGTAAAGGAACACACTGCAAATGCACCTAAGGAGGTTCTAATTATCATTCTGATGGCTTTTAATGTTTATGGACTGAGCCTCGATCTATGTGGCTTCCAAGAAAAAGTTTCTCCGTCTCCAAAGGTAACATTATAGTTTATTTTCAAAGAACATGCCTTGACTTCGTCAAATGGAGTCATGATAAACGAGGTCGTTCAGTGCGAAGGATTATTGCTATGCTTAACAATGGGCGATAGACTAGTGGTATAAAATCCATTTTTAGGGGAAACAAAGTGGATCCAACCTAAAAACATGTACAAGGGAACCGACTTTTATGCTTTTAGTTACGATAGTAGATCAGCTTGCTAAAAAATCCTGAGGATAGAGAAAGTTGATGATAACGAGAATTAATCAATATGTGAAATCTTTGACTTTCCTACTAACTCGTAGAGGGCTGTTGAGGTCAAAGCAAAACGTGGGTGCCGTGTATATGAACGGAACTACTTACTGGCTTGATCATCTCTTATTCTGTTTTCATCTTTCGTAAGAAAAATTTGGAAGGCAGCTTCCTCTCTAAAATCTGTGTTTTAACACCCGTATGGCGTTATGGGTTGTTGGAGATGAGCAACTTTGTGTACTAATAGCTGATCCAAGATTTATGGATGTGTGGATAACAACTAGCCTTAAGAAATCCGGAGCCTTTAAATGTAGAGGGCTGTTGAGGTCAAAGCAAAACGTGGGCGCCGTGTATATGAACGGAACTACTTACTGGCTTGATCATCTCTTATTCTGTTTTCATCTTTCGTAAGAAAAATTTGGAAGGCAGCTTCCTCTCTAAAATCTGTGTTTTAACACCCGTATGGCGTTATGGGTTGTTGGAGATGAGCAACTTTGTGTACTAATAGCTGATCCAAGATTTACGGATGTGTGGATAACAACTAGACTCGTAGAGGGCTGTTGAGGTCAAAGCAAAACTTGGGCGCCGTGTATATGAACGGAACTACTTACTGGCTTGATCATCTCTTATTCTGTTTTCATCTTTCGTAAGAAAAATTTGGAAGGCAGCTTCCTCTCTAAAATCTGTGTTTTAACACCCGTATGGCGTTATGGGTTGTTGGAGATGAGCAACTTTGTGTACTAATAGCTGATCCAAGATTTATGGATGTGTGGATAACAACTAGACTTAAGAAATCCGGAGCCTTTAAATGTAAAAGGTCTTTTACACCTAAAGCCAATAATAATGTCTTTTCTCCATGGGTGAGTTTTGTGGTCGACGAGGAGAACGAAGCTATAGTGTGTTGTGGTAATGGCAAAGTTCCCAAGAATATCTTAATTGCCGCAGATTTCAGATACGTACAAGTGAACCATCATGGTGCGCAACAGAATCTCATTGCTCACTTCTCAGTTATGTTCTAACTTTGACTCATATTCAGTAAGGTATCTAGCTCTTAGAGTACTTGAGCTAGGGTTTCATAGTTATAGCAACACACTACAACTTTATTTTGCTCGTCGACTACCAAACACACCCATGGAGAAATACATTATCAACTTTCGCTGTAATAAACCTTTTCCATTTAAAAGCACTGGATTTCTTAAGTCTAGTTGTCACCCATACATCCATAAATTTTGGATCAGCTATTAGTACACAAAGTTGCTCATCTCCAACAACTGATAACGCACATAAGTGTGCTAAAACGCATATTTTAGGGAGGGAATTTCCTCCCAAATTTCTCCTTTAAAAAATCAATACCGAGTAAGAGATGATGAACTAGTAAGTAGTTCTCTTCATATACACGCCACTACGACGCCCACGTACTGGTTTGACCCCAAGAGTCCTCCAAGAATTAGTGGGAAAATCAAAGATTTCACATACTGATTCATTCTCGTTATCATCAACTTTCTCCATCCTCGGGATTTTGTAGCACGTTGATCTGCTATCATAACCAACAACATAGCAGTCGGTTTCCTTGTACATGTTTTTAGGTTGGATCCACTTTGTTTCCTCTAAACGTGAATTTCATACCATGAGTCTATCGTCCCTTATTATGCATAGCAGTAATCCTTTGTATTGAACGACCTCACATATTTTGACTTCATTCAAAGAAGTCAAAACAGGTTCTTTGAGAATAAACTGACATGATACCTTTGCAGGCGGAGTTGTCGTGACCGTGAAAGCCACAGAGATCGAGGCTCCGTCGATAAACATTATATTTCATCAGCATGATAACCAGAACCTCCTTAGGTGCATTAGCAATGTGCTCCTTCGCGAATTTCTCATCCTTGATCAGAGCGTTCCATGACTTGGATGCCGATCTGAATTGTGCAAGATAAGCCACCAGACTAAAAATCTACTGCAACTTTTTTTTCAATGTCATTGCAACAAAGAAATACAATAAAGAAAGAAATACTTTAAATTTTATGTGCCTAGTTTGGCAATTTAGAGAAAAAAACATTAAAATAAAAATAAAAATGAAATAAAAATAAAAACTAAAAACTAAAAACCAAAATAACCATTCAAGTTTTTGAATAAATATTATTTGCCTAGTTTATTCAAAAACTTGAATGGTTTTTGGTTTTTAGTTTTTATTTTTAGTTTTTATTTTTATTTCATTTTTTATTTTTGTTTTAATTTTTTTTTCTAAATTGCCAAACTAGGCACATAAACTTTATTCAAAGAAATAATATATATATATATATATATATATATATATATATATATATATATACACATATAAAAGTGATAAATCCTAAAAATGATAAGGATTAAAAATGGTCGTCAAACTTATATTTATGGATTTTTTTTTAAATTATCTATTACACAAACTACGATTATAGTAAAGAAATAAAAAAATGCA